>JAUPFR010000004.1:7098389-7133389 GCA_036925125.1 Oreortyx pictus | reverse complement strand
AATATGAGAGTGTCCTCTGAAGTCGGATAGAAATCTAACACTGGTAGTTAACGTGATGCTTGGATGTTACAGGGAAGTCTTATGAAGAAGACTCGTAGATGCATATCAGTTATATATTTTGTAATTTCATATAACTGGAAATTATATACAAGTCCGTGACTGGGCGTTTTTCCCTTTTCCAAAGACATTTCCCCGGAGGGTGTCTGTCTGTCCGACGATCCTTCCATCCGTCCGTCCCGGCGGCGGGCAGCAGGTGGCGGTTTTGCGGCCACTTCTCCCCTCGGCAGAATTTAGAATCACAGAATAGAAACATAGAACCCTTAGAGCTGGAAGGGACCTCTGAGGGCCATCTAGTCCAACTCCCCTGCAATGAGCAGGGTCACCACAGCTACATCAGGTTGCCCCAGGGTCTGATCCAGCCTGGCCCTAAAAGTCTCCACGGACGGGGCAATCCACCACAGCAGCAGCTTGTTCCAGTGCCTCACCATTCTCACTGTAAAAGACTTTTTCCTTATATCTAAGCTAAATCTACCCTCCCTAAGATAGAATTTCGGGATACTCGGTGCTGCGGTGCACCTGGGGCTAAGGCAAAGTTATCAAATCCCCCTGGGCAGAGACTATCCTATGGACAGGGAACAGGGACAATCAAACGTCCCCGTGGGCTCTGCAGATAAAAATGTCTCCTTTCCTCCCCTCCCCACCCTTTCTCTTCCCTTTCTTCCACTCCCACCCTCCCTTTCCTTTCTCATTGCTTTTCTCCCCTTTTTCCATTTCCCCCATTTCTTCAACCCCCCACCCTCTTTTCCCTTTTCTTTTTCCCGTTTACATTTCTCACTTAAAAAACACACACACACACACAAAAAACCTTTTTTCTTTGCCTACCATTTCTCCTCCTTTTCTCTTTTTTTTTTTCCCTTTCCCCCCTGCCCTCTTTTTTCCCCATTATTTTTGTTTCGCCTTTTTTTCCTCTTTCATTTTTTCCTTTTCTCCCTTCCCATTTTTTTTTCTAATTTTGTTTTTTTTTCCCGTTTCAATTTTTTCTTCTTCCTTCTCTCTTCCTTTTCAAATTTCCCTTTTCCTTTATCCTTTCATTCCCTCTTAAAAAAAATCTTTCTTTCTTTCTCTCCTTTTTCTCATTTTCCTCTTCCTCCTCTCCTTTTTCTTTTTTTTTTTCTTCCCATTTTCGTTCTGTTTTTGTGTTGTTTTTTTTTTCCCTCCCCTTTCCTTACGCTTTCTTTCCCATCCCCTCCACCCCGCAATGCTCCTTCCCCACCCGCAGGATTCGGGTGCTACCGGAGCTACGGAGCCCACGTTTCTGCAGCCCCTCCGTTCCCCAGCAGCACGAGACATCGTCCCAAAAGCAAAGAAGAATTTCGGAGACCGCGCGCGGCAGTCGATGTGCTCAGAAAACGCCCAACTTCTGCGGCTATCGACACCGCCCTGCTCTCAGACCGCGCCCGAAGCGAAGGTTTGAGGTTTGCCCCGGCAGAACACTCACAGTCCCCCCTTCCTCCAGTTTCCCGAACACCGTCACGGAGTCCTTGATGGAGGGTTTGGGGCAGCCCCACGCCCGCCCCCTCCCATTTTATTATTTTATTTATCTTAGTTTACTTATATTTTCATTTCAGTAGGAAGATTTTCTTCTGGCACTTTTTTATTTTATTTTATTTTTGTTTTACTTTTGTATGCTGTCACTGTCAGGTACCAGAGAAGTTCCAAGGACAAATTCCTTACGCAGACACCAGAACAAAGTATTTTATCACAAGCAAAAAAGTTACCAATTTTAAAGGGAGCAGTGATTTTTTTCTTGTGATGTGAGGAAAGAAAGATGAGTCTGTAATCTTTAACTTCCAAAAACTATACATCTATACTCTGACACCACCAAAATAGTATAGTAATAATACTACATTCACAGCCTCTTTAGAAAATGACATTTCTATAGTTTTCATACTATACTATGCTACACTTTGGACCATAATATAGTAAAGAAGGTATATTATAGCTCATACTATATAATACTACACTGCTATTACGATGTAATGATAGCATTAGCTATACAATACTAGAGGTAGAGTTACTGTAGTAAATAAGCATTTCTGTAGTTCTGTGTTCTTTACTACTCTTTACAGGTGAAAACATCAGACCTGAATCAAAGGATTTTTGATTTTTCTGTAAACTTCTTATAAGTTAATAAGAATTGCTGCAAATTACAGAAAAACATATTAAAAGGATAATAACTCTAAGTTTTCTACCTGTTGTACTGTACTCTGCTCTGATATCAATCTTATTCTTGCTTTTAAAAGACCCATTTGTCTGCAACTAATAATCAGTGAAGAGTGGGGAGCTGGGTAAGGACATATGTTTCCAAAATGGTACAGTAATTTGGAAAAGTGAATTTATTTATATATGTGTGTGTGTGTGTGTATATGTATATATATATATATATATATTGTGAGTTGTAAGATCTGAGTAATTAACAGTGGGCTGCTGGAGCTCTAGCAACCTCCTAAATCCATCTTCAGCAGAAGCGTGGCTGTTTCCTACATAAGCTGAGAGCTGCCTGCCTAATGGCTACCTTCGACCCAACAAACTGTTCAATTTGTTACATTCCTTCTCTCTTGGAAAGACCACTACTTACCTTACACTCATTTCTACAAGCCTCCTGCTGGACTTCATAAGCTCCTTGCTGCTTGGGCTAACCATCCTTCTCAACCAGAGCAGAAATACAGACAGTATAGCCCCTGCTTCTCTTACTTCCCTTTTCTTTCCCCTTTTCCTTTCCCTTGCCCTCCCCTCTCTACTATCAGCCACAAATTTTTTATGAAGGATTGTATATCTGTTCTGCATTGAGGTAAAAAATGTAACAGATTGGAGGTATCAAAGCAATTCCATTTTCCATTGTTTCCTGATATTCTGCTCTTCAATTGCAGACAGCTGGAACTCAAAGGGACGTGGGAGGGTGGAGATGATTGTGACATATTTACTCAAGTTTGTACTTAGATGCAGTAATGAGCTTGTTTTAAAATGCTCAAGTAAATGCTAGTTGATGTTGACAGTAAATGCTGGATCTATCTAAAAGGCAGGACATTGTAACTTCTCCCTTGTTAAGTATCATCCAGACTGCCATTTGCTCTGTTTGTATTCATTTTCTTGCAGGAAAATTAATTTTAAAAATTAAACCAAAATAATGATTGAATATGACAGAAGAAGTGAGAGGAGGAGAGAGCTTGAAGACCTAGCTGTCCACCAGAAATCATAGCACAGCTACTACTGGCATTCTCACAGTACTTATTTCTTACATACTTAGTTCTTAGGTCTCCTTCCAAGGCATTATAATGAAAGATAGAGGAGGGAGGACTGAAGCTTTTTGCTACTCTTTTTTTAGTACAATACAAGGATCAGGAAGGTGCTGTTACTAAAAAATCCTACATCATTTTTTCCTAAATGATGCACAGCTGATAAGTGTCACAGTAGCTTACAGAAGTTACACAGATACAGCAAAGATCAAAACCACTAAGGAGAGGGGGGCAGAAGAAAGAAAACAGAACTACAAGTGGCATGAAGAAATGTCCCCACTACACATTTCCAGCCATATCAAAGGCAAAAGGTTCCAATTCCTTTCTGTGTACTACAATACAGTTTCTAAATATGCTACTACACGCCAAAAGAGCCCGTGGTGTTTACATTTCTAAGCTATGCTTTGTTTCCAAAATACATGAGGCCTTGGTGTGAGTGTCTCTGCAGCTTTCACGTACGTTCTGAGAGATGCTACCTACAAGAATCACACAGAAAATGGGTCTGCAGGGCTTGAAGTACTGCTCTGTGTGATTTCAGGGGATATTAAAGTGGGGAAGGAAGAGCGCAGTCACTCTTTCCTCCCAGTTTAATACTGAGAACTCCAAATGCCACTGGTGTGCTTCTGCAGGCAGAACTCACATTCCTCGTGTCTTCTACAATATTTCAGAATGGGTAGATTGTAGTAAGCATGTGTAAATGCCTATGTGTTCACAATAATGTTTGCTCGCTATCATGAATAAAATTCTTTCTGCTGGTCTTTCAGGCTCAATAGCACTTGCATATCACTGATGTCACTATTTGCAAACCACTTCTAAACTAATGCCCCATGACAAACACTCCCTGTTAGGAAGCCAGGCCAAGTTCACACAGTTATGTAGTGAACTTACTTCTTGGGGGCTTTTTATTTTTATTTTTTTCATAGACAACCAAACCAAGACACATTGAAATAATCATAAGACACTTACAAAAGGGGGAAAAAGTCTGAAATGTGTATCCAGTGAAGAAACATTTTGGAAGCCATGGAACAATTTAAGGACTGTCTTTAGTTTCTGTTTTTCTCCTCCTAGTCAGCAAAGACTTTCTACAGAAAAGCCTCAATGCTGAGCTGTCATGTGCAGCTTGGTTAGAAAATTACTATTAACCTACTGTTTTTCAACAGATTTTCACCAGGAGAGGGTGAAGATGCATGCATATGCCTGGAAATACAGACACAGGAAGTCTTATTCCTGATAGGCTTCTGCCTGTAGCAGATTTTGAAGTCCCACTGATTCATCTTATTTCTCATTTGCCACAAATGGTCACAGCTGTGAGTGTAAACAACAAATAGTGAGTAGTGACACTCGTCGCCTCCCATCAGTGAGAGAAAGTCCCATAACTCATGTGTTGTAGCACTTTCTTTGACTAACTCCCACTCCTTAAATGGCAGTGGTTCTTTCCACTGTAATGACTGCTAACTTCTTCAGGGCCCATGGCATAAAATGTTTCCTGCTGCTGGTCTTCAGGGCATTTTTCTGAAGAGAGACATGTACACATGGTTTGCATGAGTATTCTCATGCAAAAGCAGCCAAGGCAGACAAATAAGCACAAAGGGCTGCTTGGCTTTGCATGTTTACAGCCCTTATTGTTTTACATATCATTCTCTGAGCCAGCCCTGTCTCCTACCCAGACAGCACAAGGAAGCAGAAAATGAATCAAGGACCTTGATTTCCTCTTCTAGTAGAGGAACCAGGATGGAGAAAGACTTGCCTCCTGACCTTACTCTTCCCTTTGACAGCATGGAACTAGAAAAAGGGAAAGTCATTGCCCGATCCCCACCCTTCAGTCCAATTTAGACAGTCTCCCTTTATCCAATCCGAACAGGACAGCCACTAGACCGAGTGAGATGTCTTCCAGTTCAAGTGAGACACCTCCCAGTCTGAGAGAGACACCCTCCAAAATGAGAGAGAAATCCAAACTCAACAGCCCTCAGTCTCAACAAGACTTCCCCCCTCTCCAGTCTGAGTGAGGCACCCTCTAATCTGGGAGACACATCCTCCTGTCCGAATGGGACTCCCTCCAAACTGAGTGACAATTTTTTGGTATTGGTATTTCACATCATAACATCACATCATATCGTTCATTGAGATTTAAAGAGTTAATGCTCCAGCTCCGTGGATCATCGATAGTTCCGGGTACACCTGTCTCAGTAGAGAAGAAGAACTATATTCCCCAGAGGACTTTGCATTGCTTTGTATTTTTACTTTTTTCTGCTCTGAGTGAAAGATAAAACTCTTTGTGTGACATAAGACTCTCTTTTCTCTTGGACTGACCCAGCAGCAGGTGCTCACTGCTGTCTCAGCTTCAGTGTTCAGCATAAGACCTCTGGTTTATTGGTCACTCTCTTTTGCTCATTTTATTAGATTTATTAGCTCAATTCCAATTATATTGCATTATATTGTGTTATTTTGCTTTCCGATATCTTATCTAGTAAACTAGCTTTCCTCCTCAGATCATTGTCACTGTTCTGTTTCTAGGCCCATTTCCCTTTTCATTTACCCCCTTTCCCCATTCCCCTTTCCCAGGGTGTGGGTCTGTGGGTTCCCCACACAAATGGTCACAGAACCAGTCCGAACCAGACCGTAAAATGTCGACAACAGGACACACACCAGTCTGAGAAAGATGCCTTCCAGTCCGAACGAGATGTCCTCCAATCAGAAAGAGACACCCTCTGGTCTGAGCGAGATGGTCTCCCATCCAAGCGAGATTTCCTCCGGTCTGGGATAGACACCCTCCAGTCTGAACAGGACTCCCTCTAAACTGAGCGAGACACCTTCCAGTTCACAAAATTAAGTTTCCAAAGCAAACAATCCCATGTTCAGGCTTGTCAACTCATGCTCGAAGCTGGACTACATTCTCTCATAGCTCAACAAGACAGACTCTAAGATGAGCTAAGGAGTAAGAGCATTGAAACTGGCCAACCTGATCAACCACAGGAGGTATCAGAATCGATGTCAGCTGCCCCTGTAAGAGGATGGAAAATGAAACAAATCTCAACTCCCTTAGACAAGAAGAAAGAGGAAGAGGAGAAGGTAGACACTGTAAGACACTGTGAGAGAAGAGGAGGAAAACAGGTTCAGAGGAGTGGCTCTGAGATCCAGGGTATCCAAAGAGAGTGCTGAGATCCCCAAGAAGATGATGGTTACCAATGCCTAGGAGGGTAAGAATGAGTCCTGAAAGAGTAGCAAGTGAGAAAGACATTGTCACCATGATTACTTGACCTCTGAAAATGAATGAAATTTGAGGCTTGAGAAAAGATTTTTCACACCACCCAACATGTCACCTGGTTACTTTGCTGCTGGGACAATGGCACCAACAGTGTGTGGCTAGATGGTAGAGAAGCTCATCAACTGGGCAGCATTGGCAGAGGCATTAGTACATGCCGGAATGGGTCCTTCACTCTCTGGAAGCAGATGCTGTTAGCCATGAAAGAAGAACATCCCTTCGAAGATGGTTCTTCTGAGAAGAAGAAATGGACTGCTATGAAAGGGCATCCACTGCTGTGGTGGAAATGTTACGTGACCTCATGTCATGGTTTTATGATTTTTTGGCATTGGTATTTCACATCATAGCATCATGTAGTGCATTAAGAGTTAAAGAGTTAATACGCCAGCTCTGTGGATCATTGATAATTCCGGGTATACCTGTCTCAGAACAGAACTACATTCCCCAGAGGACTGTGCGATGCTTTGCATTTTTACATGTTTCTGCTCAGAGGGAAAGATAAAAACTGTCTGCGGTCACAGGACTCGCACTCTTTCCTTTGGGATCAACTCAGCAGTGGGTGCTTGCTGCCGTATCGCCTTCAGTGTTAGCATAAGGCCTTTGGTTTAACGGACACTCTCTCTTGCTCATTTTATTTATTAGCTTCAATTCCAATTAGCTTTCCTCCTCAGATTGCTGCGGCTGTTTTGTTTCCAGGCCCATCTCCCTTTTCCCTTTTCCTTTTCCCCCTTCCCCTTTCCTGGGGTCTGGGTCCATGGGTCCCCTGCACCAATCATCACGGAACCGGGCTGAACGAGCCCAGTAAAACGCTGACACCCCGCATTCATCCATGATGAATCAGACCAGGAGTATGATCCCAAGAGAATCGTGTGTACACTGAATATGTGGTGTATATTCACAAGGACTGCACCAGAAAGGAAAGCCAGTACATTAGCAGCAGTGTATGGCAGAGGGGAAAGAAGACCCCTTATAAATGAACTGATTAATAAACTTCAAGACTTCGAGTTACATTTAACCCCTCTATGAACTTGTGTTTCAGCCATTGCAAAGGTAACTGAAAGACTGGTCAGAATGGAGAGCAATATAATGGACAAACTTTGCTGTGCTTTAGTCTGATGGAACCGATGAATCCACAATGGTATCAGATACATCTGATGGGAACCAGGATTCCCAAAACAGCAGTGTCTCAGCTATCAAAAGATGTCCTCCTGCTTGAGTAAGTGACAACAGTAAGACTATGTCATGTACTGCCTTTTGGCATTACCTACTTGACCATGGACAAGATATGAAGAAGTGGCCTGAAAAGTCCGCACGTGTACTCTGAGCATGAATTACAAGACACATCAACCACCAAGGTGAACTTCTCCAAAAAGGTGATTGAAATGAATGTGGTATAAGGCGTGGAATGTCACCGTTTTATGATTTTTGTTATTGGTATTCCTCATCATAACATCATGTAGTGCATTAGGAGTTCAAGAGTTAATGCTCCAGTGCCGTGGATCATTGATAGTTCTGAGTATACCTGTCTCAGAAGAGAATAACTACATACCGCAGAGGACTTGCATTGCTTTGCGGTTTTTTCCATTTTCCACTCAGGGGGGAAGATAAAAAATGTTCACATGTCATGAAGCACAGGTTATTTCCCCTTCAGATCGACCCAGCAGCAGGTGCGCCCTACCCGGCTCAACTTCAGCACTAGAGTAATGCCTTCAGATTTCAGATGCTCTCTTTCTCATTTTATTTGATTGATTAGATTGAATTCCAATTGTATTATATTGTGTTGTTTTGCATTCCGATGTATTATCTAGTAAACTAGCTTTCCTCTTTAGATTGTTGCCTCTGCTTTGGTTTTAGGCCCATCCCCCTTTTCCTTTTCTCCCTCTTCCCCTTCCCCTTTCATGGGCATAGGTCCGTGGGTCCCCCTGCCCCAATCGTCACGGAACCGGGCTGTACCAGCCCGTAAAGCCTTGACAGCTGCAAATAAGCACACTGCCACAGGGGTCAGGAGTAGGGGGTACCAGTTTGTGGGAATACCGCCTTGCGGCTCAGCAAATTTCATAGCTAGTGAGAACATGGGACTCCTGATCAGGAAGCCCTGGGAGATGCAAAAACAGAGGATGTGGTGAAAGGTCATCAGGCACTGTTTTGTTATGCATGTACTGATAAGGACTCACAAAACACTTGCCGTTGTTGAGCAGAGTAGTTGACCAACGAGCTGCAGTCCTGTCTGGGAGCACAAGGCTATGAGAACGGACCCTGTTCACAATAAAAAACCCGTTTCTCTCTTTCTCTGTAACTGAACCCTTAGTCAGTGTGGTTACCCCACCACGTGTGGTTACTGTCCTTCTTAGTGAGCTTCTTAAAACTGTGTGCAGTGTCATTTCTTCTTGCCAGTGGGGACATCCTGACTGCCATTACTTTACAAGTCCTATAGAGAGCAGTTTATCAGCTCCTGCCAATTCCTCGAGGACTCTGCAGTGAATCTCCTCAGGTCCCAGAGAGGTGACCCAGGCTCCTTGGGTGGCCTCAGTCTTGACCTTCCGTTATGACGAGAGGCACTCTGTTCCCTCAGTGACTGTAAATTGGTCACCTCAGTGTGAGGGATGAGCCCAAGTGACTGTTCTGCAAGCGCTGACAATAATACCCCGAGAGACTCCAAAGCTATGGGAGAGTGCCTGGTGTCAGGTCCCTTGATGTGACAGGCGTCTCAGCCAGTCCTGGAATGCAGACAAGAGAAGGCTCTAAAAGTCCAGGCACTGGTGCTTATAGACAAGGACACGTACACATCTATGGGGGGCCCTTTCTCTCCACACCTGACACTCCCTTAAGCCATCCCAAGGGAATCCACAGGTAGAATGCAGCACTCAGAAAGATACTCACAAATTGATAACAGAATAAATTTCAGAAAAGCAACAGGATAATGCTGACAGAAGAGGAGTAATGGAAAGATCGACTTGGAATTCCTGAAGCAAGAAGAGGAGAAACATCAAACTCAACTTCTGCATAACACACAAGTGAAAGATCTACAGTGTGCTAGGGATAAATCATATTAAACATATAAACAATAACAGATGTTTTAATCAGAAAAGAAGGAAGGCCCGTGTATGAATGTCAAATGTAGAGCATTGCAGTGGACAGGAATGAAGGGGAAAGTAACAACAAAGTAGAAACAGGAAAAAAGGCAATATCTGAAACATGGGTGGGTGCTGTGCGGGAGGACAGCCCATAGTGATGTCCCACACCCTAAAGAATTACAGGACAAGATGAAATGGTGTCAAACTGCACCAGGAAAGGTTTACTTGGATGTTAGGAAAATTATATTTACTACAACTGTTATGAAGCATTGGAAAGGGCTTCCAGAAACTAGCTGACTCCCAGTCCCTGAAAGAATCCAAAGGACATGTAGATGTGGTCGATGGAAGCATGTTCTAGTGGTAAACTTTGCAATTTTAGGGTAAAGTTGGAACTTGATGGTCTTAGAGGTCTTTCAGAACCCAGATGAGTAGATGACATCCCTCAGCAGTAGACTGTGACATCAGCGGGTGACGGATTGTGACTGCTTAGCCCTCGCTGCTCCTCTCCCGGGGCGCTGGCGGAACCCGGCTCATTCTGGCTCGTTCCTGGACCCTGCTGAGCGGTTTTGCGAGGCTTGGTGGTCGAGCAAGTGTTTGGCTGTGCTGTGCTGGGTCGTGCCTGGGGCTGCTTGCAGCATCTCAGTGCCCGAGCCCAGAGCATTGCTCGTTTCCCCGGCCCTGCCTAGTGCAGGCAACCGGGGCGCTACAGAGCGCACCCGCAGCAGCGGAGGTGAGTGGTGCGGGGACACCTGGGCTACCCGCAGGGCAGCCGTGGGTTAGGGTAGGGTGCACGAGATAAACCAGTCCGGGGCTTGGGAAGGCTTCCCGCTGAGGAAGGGACAGCTGAGGACGTTCAGACGCTGGGACAGAGAGTGACCGTGACCCTCTTCCTCTGTTGCAGTGTGACACCGCCGCTGCAGCTCTGGTGAAGAACAGCTTGTCATCTGCAGTTCTCCCAGCCCGCTGCAGCTAGAAGACCATGGCTGCGAAAGAGCCATGGACATGTCCCGTCTGCGGCGACGTGCGACGGGACGTTGCAAGTGTGATTCCTTGCAACCACACGTTCTGTGCTGGCTGCATCCAGCGGTGGGCGAGGATGAAAGACACCTGCCCGCTGTGCAGGACGGCCATGAACACCATCCAGGTCTCCGTGCGGGGAAGCATGTACCTGGAATGCATGGTGTGCCCACCCGCACTGCCAGTGCCCATCAGCTTCGGCACCACCACCGGCCCCAGCGGCACCGCGGCAGCTGCTGAACACAGCCGCGTGGAAGCAGAGAGAGTGGGCGGCCTCCTGCCGGAGCAGTGGGCAGCACTCTTCAGGGAGAGACGCGACCTCCTCTTTCCGGTGCTGCCCTTGCTGGAGGAGATACTCTCCGTCGTCCAGGGGATTCGCCCCTGGCAGATCATGATGACGGTGAGCACGATCCAGGTAGTGCTGTGCCAGGTGGGCCTGGACAGGGCCGCCCTGGTGCAGCGCACCCATAACATCCTGGGAGCCGTCACCGCGCCGCTGATGGACTGGCTCATCGAAGTCACCGTGAGGCAGTGCGGGCAGGAGGCCCGGAGGCTGCTGGGCCTCCCAGAGCCCAACAACGCCCAGCAGCACGACGACGGCCGCCAAGAGCCCGGCGTGGCCCAGCAGCGCTATGAGGACGGCCCCGCGGCCCCGTCCGGTCCCGCCGCCTCCCCGCAGGGGACCGTCGCCCCCAGCGCCGCGCCCTACGGGAGCTCCTCGGGTCCCGAAGCGGAGGAGCTCCCCGGCACGTCCGGCGGGGCCCTGGGCGGGGGTGCCGCCGAGCTCCCCGCCGCACCCAGCCCCGGGCAGCGGGAGCGGCCCGGCGACGAGCCGGGTCCCGAGGCGGCCGGTCCCTCCGAGCAGGGACGCAGCCGCGGCCCCTCCGCTCGCGGCCGGGGCGGGAAGCGCTCGGCCGGTGGGCCCCGGCGCCCCACGAAGAGGAGGGCCGCCAGCGCCCAGCGCGCTCCTGCGCCCCGCAAGAGGCGGCCTCCCCGACGCCCCGAGCCGTAATGAACACGCCTGTCCCTTTTGAGTTAGCGTTTTCCAATAAAAGAAGTGTAGAATCACGCATTGTTCCTAGCGTCCATTTTTCGAGACGGTTCGCCCTTCACGAGCACCTCTTACGCGCGCTGTGCCGTAGGACCCGTGCCCATTGAGCAGGGCCAACTGATGATTCATATGAAAACTAATGCCACCAAAAAAAAGCAAAGAGTCGTACTAATTGGGGATTCCAGTTAGTGCTCGGAGACTCTGAGGCCCCCATTTGCTGCCCAGAGAACCCCTCTGGAGAGGATTTTTCTGGGGTGAGCAGTTATCAGGGAAGAGCGAGGCAAAAAGTGTGCGAAGTCCCTCAGCCTTCTCCTTGTCTCTTGATAGCAGCCTGCTTGTGTCACTCACTATGGGTTGCCAGTTGGGAGGACAGAGAACGCTGCTTGCACAGCCAGTCCCTTTAGCATGCTTCCAAGGGATGTAAAGTCCCTTTAAATGTTTTGTACTTTCCTTGTTTCAGTGTCCTGAGACCCTTCTGGAATGACAGTGAGCTGGTAGTCGTCGTCTTAGCAGACGTGGTAGAGCCTTCCTGAAGTCTCTGACACGTGACCCCAGAAAAATTATTTTTCCTCAGTCCGATGGGATACCGGCTGCCTTGAGTTTTGTGGTTTTGCCTTTGAAATAACCTATCTGTGCACAGGTTATCTGTAGTTTCCACACTCCTTGTTTTTGTCCCTCGTCGCACTTTTTTTATATTTCGTCCTATCGCCCTGACAGCCACCGGTTAGTGGCTCAGTGTCTGGATGGAGATCAGTGACAAGCAATGTCCCCCAGAGTACTTTTTGTTCTCTTCATCAGTGACGCTGACAGTGGGATCAAGAGCACCCTCAGCGACTTTGCTGACGATGCCAAGCTGTGGGGTGCAGTTGTCACACCAAAGGGATGGGATGCCATCCAGGGAGACCCTAAATAGGCTTGAGCAGAGGTCTCAGGTGAATATCACAAGGTTCAGCAAATCGAAGTGCAAGGTCTCGCACCTGGGTCAAGGCAACCCTGACTATCAATTCAAGCTGGGGAATGAAAGGATTTTGCACAGCCTTGCAAAAAAGACCTGAGGGCGGTGGTGGATGGGAAGGTAGACAAGAGCCAGCAGTGCACCCTTGAAGCCCAGAAAGCCAGCCGTATCCTGGGCTGCATAAAAAGAAGTGGCCAGCAGGTCGAGGGAGGGGATCCTTACCTGGAGTACTGCATCCAGATGTGGGTTCCTCAGTACAGGAGAGACGTAGACCTTTTGGAGCAAATCCAGAGTAGGGCCACAAAGGTGATCCATGAAGTGGAACACCTGCCCCATGAGAACAGACTGAGAGAGCTGGGGCTGTTCAGCCTGGAGAAGAGAATGCTGCAGGGTGACCTGATAGCGGCCTCTCAGTATCTGAAGGGGAGCTACAGGAAAGAAGGGGACAGACACTTCTGCAGGGTTTGTGGTGATAGAACAAGGGGATATTGTTTCAAGCTCAAAGAGGGTAGATTTGGGTTACTGTAGAGAAAAACTCTTTTACAGTGAGGGTGGTGGATGGAGCACTGTTGCAGGTTGTCCATTTTGCCGGTGGATTGCCCCGTCCCTGGAGACTTTCAAGTTGAGGCTGGACTAGGCCCTGGGTAACCTGATGTAGCTACGGATCCCTGTTCATTGCCGGGGTGATGGACCAGATGGCCTTCAGAGGTCCCTCTTTTCAATTTCATAAAAAATGGTAATATAACTTTAATAATCAAGTGGTTGAAAGGATTCCATTAATATCAGCAAGTGAGTACAATGTGAACGTATTCTGGAAACATCAACTTCCAAACAGAACTCTTCTCCTAGTAAAGAAAAAAATGAAGGGTTCCTTCTATCCAACAGAAGAAGCAGACTAGTAATCTCTGCTTTCGGTAATCTGTCATTAATTTATCATTATCACCTGCTATCTCAGTGCAGACTTTATTGTAATCCAATTGACAAAATAGTGACATAGCATGAACTGAAGCAGTTTTTAATGCAACATGTTATGTTAAAATTTGCTTTATACACTGCCTAGCAGTATTAGATTCAGGGGGCTGGAGGGAAAGCATGGGAGGAAGGGAAGCAGAATTATCTGCTCAAACATAATAACGAAGTGTTATTTTTCTATACTTTTATTTTAAGCAGGCTTGAAAATGTGAATATAGGAATTGCTGTTTCATCTGTTTCAATACTTAACCGATTACAGCAAACAAACAAAGCCCTCAATTTGGATACTTTTACACTTCCTCCTGCACTGAACTCATATTTAAATGATTGGAAGTACTATTCCAGAACTCCTCCAAAAAACATACAGCAAAAGATGACGAACCCACAGAAGGGGATATCAACTAACAAATATGTAACTTTTAACATTTTAGGTTTTATCAGGAGCAAAGTTTGTAGCATATCTCTTTTCTGTGCTTTAATTAGTAATTGAGGAGATGACCTCAGAACGGTCAACATGTATTCATGCGGGAGGACACTGGATCATTTGTACCAGCCACTGATGGGTATTGGGTCCACAGGGACAGCTAGAGCTAGTGTGAGCTACGACTTTGCAGCACACATGTGGTGGTCACCTGAGCTTCAGCGCCAGCTTTATTGTATTGCACGACAACTTGCTAACGCACTTAGGTACAGTGCACCCACGTCTCCTCCAAATACGTTTATTTGTGTGCGTAAGATGAATACTAACAATGAGGAGGGAAATTTTCAGCTTGAAACACTTCAGATTGGCATGACATGAAGCAAAACTGTTCCGATGGGAAATAAGAAATTTCATCAGATGTATAGCTTGTACATCAGTAATAAGTTGAGTGATGCATCATGTTTAATACTGTTCTTCATTTATTCTAAAGTGAGGGCTTCTGTTGTTGTTTTTTTTTCTTTGTTTTGTTTTATTTTCCGGACGAAATGTTCCTTTTAACCTACATTTCCTGTGCAACAATTGTAGATATTTTTACAGAGTGGGAATTATTTTTTTTTCAGAATTTCTTATTATATCTACATGTCTACGGTGGCCTGGCCTACCAGCTGCAGTTTGCAAGATTTTAACAGAAACAACCTTGTATATTGTTGCTTCTTACAATGTTTCAGTCATAGTTTTTAAAGGGGTTAATATTCTATGCCAGTGACTTGAGAGCCAAAGCACTGGCATGTATGTGTACATATTTCTATCTGTATATTTCTAAGATATATAATATGCATTTCAATTAAAGAACTGTAAAAGACAAAGGAATTTCCCTTGGAAGTACCTTGAAGAGTTTCAAATTCCGTACGTAAGATACTGGTGATCAAAGCTCTGTCTACCCATAAAAACGAGCATTGCTTTCTTACTTCTAAAAGAGGAAAATAGGTTGTTTGGGTGATACTTGATGCAAAGTCAAGACTCAAAGATTCAGGTATCCAGTAGACAAGATGCAATCACTGGAAGTTCACGTTCTCTTAATCTCTGTGTGCTTCGATGCATGTGAAAAATCTTTTGGTTTATTTTTCGCACTCTGGGCTTTTTACCTTAGAATTCTTCCAGTAAAGCAGTACCGCGAGTTTCAAGGAGAGAGACGTATAACAACCCTTTTTTGTTTAATTTCTGCACAGTTCCAAATAGATCACCTTGTTCATATCTTACAGTACATGAATTCGAATTCTTAAAAGCGTGGGTGATTGAACCAGGTAAAATTTTCGTCATGAATGTTTCATGTGCACATTTTCCTACACAAGCAAAAATTTAAGAGGGCTCTAAAGGCCTAAAGTTTTCCAGAACAGATGCAAGAAAATCCACTTTTTCTCTCCTAAACAGTGAAGAATATGGCCCTAAACCTGAATGTTCATAAAGTAGTATGAGATTCAACTTGGTTAAAAGTTTGCAGTTTCAACTAAAATCACCAGTGCCATGAGTTAAAGTCACTTGGATTTGCCATAAAACTGCACAGCTTGGGAAGATACACTTGGGAGAGAGACAACACCTATGGGATAGCTGTTGTACATAAGTTTCCCGTTACACTGGATGTTTATGGAGGGACACGTCCATAAAAATGGACATCGAGTAATGTCGATGACATCCCTCAGCAGTAGACTGTGACATCAGCGGGTGACGGATTGTGACTGCTTAGCCCTCGCTGCTCCTCTCCCGGGGCGCTGGCGGAACCCGGCTCATTCTGGCTCGTTCCTGGACCCTGCTGAGCGGTTTTGCGAGGCTTGGTGGTCGAGCAAGTGTTTGGCTGTGCTGTGCTGGGTCGTGCCTGGGGCTGCTTGCAGCATCTCAGTGCCCGAGCCCAGAGCATTGCTCGTTTCCCCGGCCCTGCCTAGTGCAGGCAACCGGGGCGCTACAGAGCGCACCCGCAGCAGCGGAGGTGAGTGGTGCGGGGACACCTGGGCTACCCGCAGGGCAGCCGTGGGTTAGGGTAGGGTGCACGAGATAAACCAGTCCGGGGCTTGGGAAGGCTTCCCGCTGAGGAAGGGACAGCTGAGGACGTTCAGACGCTGGGACAGAGAGTGACCGTGACCCTCTTCCTCTGTTGCAGTGTGACACCGCCGCTGCAGCTCTGGTGAAGAACAGCTTGTCATCTGCAGTTCTCCCAGCCCGCTGCAGCTAGAAGACCATGGCTGCGAAAGAGCCATGGACATGTCCCGTCTGCGGCGACGTGCGACGGGACGTTGCAAGTGTGATTCCTTGCAACCACACGTTCTGTGCTGGCTGCATCCAGCGGTGGGCGAGGATGAAAGACACCTGCCCGCTGTGCAGGACGGCCATGAACACCATCCAGGTCTCCGTGCGGGGAAGCATGTACCTGGAATGCATGGTGTGCCCACCCGCACTGCCAGTGCCCATCAGCTTCGGCACCACCACCGGCCCCAGCGGCACCGCGGCAGCTGCTGAACACAGCCGCGTGGAAGCAGAGAGAGTGGGCGGCCTCCTGCCGGAGCAGTGGGCAGCACTCTTCAGGGAGAGACGCGACCTCCTCTTTCCGGTGCTGCCCTTGCTGGAGGAGATACTCTCCGTCGTCCAGGGGATTCGCCCCTGGCAGATCATGATGACGGTGAGCACGATCCAGGTAGTGCTGTGCCAGGTGGGCCTGGACAGGGCCGCCCTGGTGCAGCGCACCCATAACATCCTGGGAGCCGTCACCGCGCCGCTGATGGACTGGCTCATCGAAGTCACCGTGAGGCAGTGCGGGCAGGAGGCCCGGAGGCTGCTGGGCCTCCCAGAGCCCAACAACGCCCAGCAGCACGACGACGGCCGCCAAGAGCCCGGCGTGGCCCAGCAGCGCTATGAGGACGGCCCCGCGGCCCCGTCCGGTCCCGCCGCCTCCCCGCAGGGGACCGTCGCCCCCAGCGCCGCGCCCTACGGGAGCTCCTCGGGTCCCGAAGCGGAGGAGCTCCCCGGCACGTCCGGCGGGGCCCTGGGCGGGGGTGCCGCCGAGCTCCCCGCCGCACCCAGCCCCGGGCAGCGGGAGCGGCCCGGCGACGAGCCGGGTCCCGAGGCGGCCGGTCCCTCCGAGCAGGGACGCAGCCGCGGCCCCTCCGCTCGCGGCCGGGGCGGGAAGCGCTCGGCCGGTGGGCCCCGGCGCCCCACGAAGAGGAGGGCCGCCAGCGCCCAGCGCGCTCCTGCGCCCCGCAAGAGGCGGCCTCCCCGACGCCCCGAGCCGTAATGAACACGCCTGTCCCTTTTGAGTTAGCGTTTTCCAATAAAAGAAGTGTAGAATCACGCATTGTTCCTAGCGTCCATTTTTCGAGACGGTTCGCCCTTCACGAGCACCTCTTACGCGCGCTGTGCCGTAGGACCCGTGCCCATTGAGCAGGGCCAACTGATGATTCATATGAAAACTAATGCCACCAAAAAAAAGCAAAGAGTCGTACTAATTGGGGATTCCAGTTAGTGCTCGGAGACTCTGAGGCCCCCATTTGCTGCCCAGAGAACCCCTCTGGAGAGGATTTTTCTGGGGTGAGCAGTTATCAGGGAAGAGCGAGGCAAAAAGTGTGCGAAGTCCCTCAGCCTTCTCCTTGTCTCTTGATAGCAGCCTGCTTGTGTCACTCACTATGGGTTGCCAGTTGGGAGGACAGAGAACGCTGCTTGCACAGCCAGTCCCTTTAGCATGCTTCCAAGGGATGTAAAGTCCCTTTAAATGTTTTGTACTTTCCTTGTTTCAGTGTCCTGAGACCCTTCTGGAATGACAGTGAGCTGGTAGTCGTCGTCTTAGCAGACGTGGTAGAGCCTTCCTGAAGTCTCTGACACGTGACCCCAGAAAAATTATTTTTCCTCAGTCCGATGGGATACCGGCTGCCTTGAGTTTTGTGGTTTTGCCTTTGAAATAACCTATCTGTGCACAGGTTATCTGTAGTTTCCACACTCCTTGTTTTTGTCCCTCGTCGCACTTTTTTTATATTTCGTCCTATCGCCCTGACAGCCACCGGTTAGTGGCTCAGTGTCTGGATGGAGATCAGTGACAAGCAATGTCCCCCAGAGTACTTTTTGTTCTCTTCATCAGTGACGCTGACAGTGGGATCAAGAGCACCCTCAGCGACTTTGCTGACGATGCCAAGCTGTGGGGTGCAGTTGTCACACCAAAGGGATGGGATGCCATCCAGGGAGACCCTAAATAGGCTTGAGCAGAGGTCTCAGGTGAATATCACAAGGTTCAGCAAATCGAAGTGCAAGGTCTCGCACCTGGGTCAAGGCAACCCTGACTATCAATTCAAGCTGGGGAATGAAAGGATTTTGCACAGCCTTGCAAAAAAGACCTGAGGGCGGTGGTGGATGGGAAGGTAGACAAGAGCCAGCAGTGCACCCTTGAAGCCCAGAAAGCCAGCCGTATCCTGGGCTGCATAAAAAGAAGTGGCCAGCAGGTCGAGGGAGGGGATCCTTACCTGGAGTACTGCATCCAGATGTGGGTTCCTCAGTACAGGAGAGACGTAGACCTTTTGGAGCAAATCCAGAGTAGGGCCACAAAGGTGATCCATGAAGTGGAACACCTGCCCCATGAGAACAGACTGAGAGAGCTGGGGCTGTTCAGCCTGGAGAAGAGAATGCTGCAGGGTGACCTGATAGCGGCCTCTCAGTATCTGAAGGGGAGCTACAGGAAAGAAGGGGACAGACACTTCTGCAGGGTTTGTGGTGATAGAACAAGGGGATATTGTTTCAAGCTCAAAGAGGGTAGATTTGGGTTACTGTAGAGAAAAACTCTTTTACAGTGAGGGTGGTGGATGGAGCACTGTTGCAGGTTGTCCATTTTGCCGGTGGATTGCCCCGTCCCTGGAGACTTTCAAGTTGAGGCTGGACTAGGCCCTGGGTAACCTGATGTAGCTACGGATCCCTGTTCATTGCCGGGGTGATGGACCAGATGGCCTTCAGAGGTCCCTCTTTTCAATTTCATAAAAAATGGTAATATAACTTTAATAATCAAGTGGTTGAAAGGATTCCATTAATATCAGCAAGTGAGTACAATGTGAACGTATTCTGGAAACATCAACTTCCAAACAGAACTCTTCTCCTAGTAAAGAAAAAAATGAAGGGTTCCTTCTATCCAACAGAAGAAGCAGACTAGTAATCTCTGCTTTCGGTAATCTGTCATTAATTTATCATTATCACCTGCTATCTCAGTGCAGACTTTATTGTAATCCAATTGACAAAATAGTGACATAGCATGAACTGAAGCAGTTTTTAATGCAACATGTTATGTTAAAATTTGCTTTATACACTGCCTAGCAGTATTAGATTCAGGGGGCTGGAGGGAAAGCATGGGAGGAAGGGAAGCAGAATTATCTGCTCAAACATAATAACGAAGTGTTATTTTTCTATACTTTTATTTTAAGCAGGCTTGAAAATGTGAATATAGGAATTGCTGTTTCATCTGTTTCAATACTTAACCGATTACAGCAAACAAACAAAGCCCTCAATTTGGATACTTTTACACTTCCTCCTGCACTGAACTCATATTTAAATGATTGGAAGTACTATTCCAGAACTCCTCCAAAAAACATACAGCAAAAGATGACGAACCCACAGAAGGGGATATCAACTAACAAATATGTAACTTTTAACATTTTAGGTTTTATCAGGAGCAAAGTTTGTAGCATATCTCTTTTCTGTGCTTTAATTAGTAATTGAGGAGATGACCTCAGAACGGTCAACATGTATTCATGCGGGAGGACACTGGATCATTTGTACCAGCCACTGATGGGTATTGGGTCCACAGGGACAGCTAGAGCTAGTGTGAGCTACGACTTTGCAGCACACATGTGGTGGTCACCTGAGCTTCAGCGCCAGCTTTATTGTATTGCACGACAACTTGCTAACGCACTTAGGTACAGTGCACCCACGTCTCCTCCAAATACGTTTATTTGTGTGCGTAAGATGAATACTAACAATGAGGAGGGAAATTTTCAGCTTGAAACACTTCAGATTGGCATGACATGAAGCAAAACTGTTCCGATGGGAAATAAGAAATTTCATCAGATGTATAGCTTGTACATCAGTAATAAGTTGAGTGATGCATCATGTTTAATACTGTTCTTCATTTATTCTAAAGTGAGGGCTTCTGTTGTTGTTTTTTTTTCTTTGTTTTGTTTTATTTTCCGGACGAAATGTTCCTTTTAACCTACATTTCCTGTGCAACAATTGTAGATATTTTTACAGAGTGGGAATTATTTTTTTTTCAGAATTTCTTATTATATCTACATGTCTACGGTGGCCTGGCCTACCAGCTGCAGTTTGCAAGATTTTAACAGAAACAACCTTGTATATTGTTGCTTCTTACAATGTTTCAGTCATAGTTTTTAAAGGGGTTAATATTCTATGCCAGTGACTTGAGAGCCAAAGCACTGGCATGTATGTGTACATATTTCTATCTGTATATTTCTAAGATATATAATATGCATTTCAATTAAAGAACTGTAAAAGACAAAGGAATTTCCCTTGGAAGTACCTTGAAGAGTTTCAAATTCCGTACGTAAGATACTGGTGATCAAAGCTCTGTCTACCCATAAAAACGAGCATTGCTTTCTTACTTCTAAAAGAGGAAAATAGGTTGTTTGGGTGATACTTGATGCAAAGTCAAGACTCAAAGATTCAGGTATCCAGTAGACAAGATGCAATCACTGGAAGTTCACGTTCTCTTAATCTCTGTGTGCTTCGATGCATGTGAAAAATCTTTTGGTTTATTTTTCGCACTCTGGGCTTTTTACCTTAGAATTCTTCCAGTAAAGCAGTACCGCGAGTTTCAAGGAGAGAGACGTATAACAACCCTTTTTTGTTTAATTTCTGCACAGTTCCAAATAGATCACCTTGTTCATATCTTACAGTACATGAATTCGAATTCTTAAAAGCGTGGGTGATTGAACCAGGTAAAATTTTCGTCATGAATGTTTCATGTGCACATTTTCCTACACAAGCAAAAATTTAAGAGGGCTCTAAAGGCCTAAAGTTTTCCAGAACAGATGCAAGAAAATCCACTTTTTCTCTCCTAAACAGTGAAGAATATGGCCCTAAACCTGAATGTTCATAAAGTAGTATGAGATTCAACTTGGTTAAAAGTTTGCAGTTTCAACTAAAATCACCAGTGCCATGAGTTAAAGTCACTTGGATTTGCCATAAAACTGCACAGCTTGGGAAGATACACTTGGGAGAGAGACAACACCTATGGGATAGCTGTTGTACATAAGTTTCCCGTTACACTGGATGTTTATGGAGGGACACGTCCATAAAAATGGACATCGAGTAATGTCGATGACATCCCTCAGCAGTAGACTGTGACATCAGCGGGTGACGGATTGTGACTGCTTAGCCCTCGCTGCTCCTCTCCCGGGGCGCTGGCGGAACCCGGCTCATTCTGGCTCGTTCCTGGACCCTGCTGAGCGGTTTTGCGAGGCTTGGTGGTCGAGCAAGTGTTTGGCTGTGCTGTGCTGGGTCGTGCCTGGGGCTGCTTGCAGCATCTCAGTGCCCGAGCCCAGAGCATTGCTCGTTTCCCCGGCCCTGCCTAGTGCAGGCAACCGGGGCGCTACAGAGCGCACCCGCAGCAGCGGAGGTGAGTGGTGCGGGGACACCTGGGCTACCCGCAGGGCAGCCGTGGGTTAGGGTAGGGTGCACGAGATAAACCAGTCCGGGGCTTGGGAAGGCTTCCCGCTGAGGAAGGGACAGCTGAGGACGTTCAGACGCTGGGACAGAGAGTGACCGTGACCCTCTTCCTCTGTTGCAGTGTGACACCGCCGCTGCAGCTCTGGTGAAGAACAGCTTGTCATCTGCAGTTCTCCCAGCCCGCTGCAGCTAGAAGACCATGGCTGCGAAAGAGCCATGGACATGTCCCGTCTGCGGCGACGTGCGACGGGACGTTGCAAGTGTGATTCCTTGCAACCACACGTTCTGTGCTGGCTGCATCCAGCGGTGGGCGAGGATGAAAGACACCTGCCCGCTGTGCAGGACGGCCATGAACACCATCCAGGTCTCCGTGCGGGGAAGCATGTACCTGGAATGCATGGTGTGCCCACCCGCACTGCCAGTGCCCATCAGCTTCGGCACCACCACCGGCCCCAGCGGCACCGCGGCAGCTGCTGAACACAGCCGCGTGGAAGCAGAGAGAGTGGGCGGCCTCCTGCCGGAGCAGTGGGCAGCACTCTTCAGGGAGAGACGCGACCTCCTCTTTCCGGTGCTGCCCTTGCTGGAGGAGATACTCTCCGTCGTCCAGGGGATTCGCCCCTGGCAGATCATGATGACGGTGAGCACGATCCAGGTAGTGCTGTGCCAGGTGGGCCTGGACAGGGCCGCCCTGGTGCAGCGCACCCATAACATCCTGGGAGCCGTCACCGCGCCGCTGATGGACTGGCTCATCGAAGTCACCGTGAGGCAGTGCGGGCAGGAGGCCCGGAGGCTGCTGGGCCTCCCAGAGCCCAACAACGCCCAGCAGCACGACGACGGCCGCCAAGAGCCCGGCGTGGCCCAGCAGCGCTATGAGGACGGCCCCGCGGCCCCGTCCGGTCCCGCCGCCTCCCCGCAGGGGACCGTCGCCCCCAGCGCCGCGCCCTACGGGAGCTCCTCGGGTCCCGAAGCGGAGGAGCTCCCCGGCACGTCCGGCGGGGCCCTGGGCGGGGGTGCCGCCGAGCTCCCCGCCGCACCCAGCCCCGGGCAGCGGGAGCGGCCCGGCGACGAGCCGGGTCCCGAGGCGGCCGGTCCCTCCGAGCAGGGACGCAGCCGCGGCCCCTCCGCTCGCGGCCGGGGCGGGAAGCGCTCGGCCGGTGGGCCCCGGCGCCCCACGAAGAGGAGGGCCGCCAGCGCCCAGCGCGCTCCTGCGCCCCGCAAGAGGCGGCCTCCCCGACGCCCCGAGCCGTAATGAACACGCCTGTCCCTTTTGAGTTAGCGTTTTCCAATAAAAGAAGTGTAGAATCACGCATTGTTCCTAGCGTCCATTTTTCGAGACGGTTCGCCCTTCACGAGCACCTCTTACGCGCGCTGTGCCGTAGGACCCGTGCCCATTGAGCAGGGCCAACTGATGATTCATATGAAAACTAATGCCACCAAAAAAAAGCAAAGAGTCGTACTAATTGGGGATTCCAGTTAGTGCTCGGAGACTCTGAGGCCCCCATTTGCTGCCCAGAGAACCCCTCTGGAGAGGATTTTTCTGGGGTGAGCAGTTATCAGGGAAGAGCGAGGCAAAAAGTGTGCGAAGTCCCTCAGCCTTCTCCTTGTCTCTTGATAGCAGCCTGCTTGTGTCACTCACTATGGGTTGCCAGTTGGGAGGACAGAGAACGCTGCTTGCACAGCCAGTCCCTTTAGCATGCTTCCAAGGGATGTAAAGTCCCTTTAAATGTTTTGTACTTTCCTTGTTTCAGTGTCCTGAGACCCTTCTGGAATGACAGTGAGCTGGTAGTCGTCGTCTTAGCAGACGTGGTAGAGCCTTCCTGAAGTCTCTGACACGTGACCCCAGAAAAATTATTTTTCCTCAGTCCGATGGGATACCGGCTGCCTTGAGTTTTGTGGTTTTGCCTTTGAAATAACCTATCTGTGCACAGGTTATCTGTAGTTTCCACACTCCTTGTTTTTGTCCCTCGTCGCACTTTTTTTATATTTCGTCCTATCGCCCTGACAGCCACCGGTTAGTGGCTCAGTGTCTGGATGGAGATCAGTGACAAGCAATGTCCCCCAGAGTACTTTTTGTTCTCTTCATCAGTGACGCTGACAGTGGGATCAAGAGCACCCTCAGCGACTTTGCTGACGATGCCAAGCTGTGGGGTGCAGTTGTCACACCAAAGGGATGGGATGCCATCCAGGGAGACCCTAAATAGGCTTGAGCAGAGGTCTCAGGTGAATATCACAAGGTTCAGCAAATCGAAGTGCAAGGTCTCGCACCTGGGTCAAGGCAACCCTGACTATCAATTCAAGCTGGGGAATGAAAGGATTTTGCACAGCCTTGCAAAAAAGACCTGAGGGCGGTGGTGGATGGGAAGGTAGACAAGAGCCAGCAGTGCACCCTTGAAGCCCAGAAAGCCAGCCGTATCCTGGGCTGCATAAAAAGAAGTGGCCAGCAGGTCGAGGGAGGGGATCCTTACCTGGAGTACTGCATCCAGATGTGGGTTCCTCAGTACAGGAGAGACGTAGACCTTTTGGAGCAAATCCAGAGTAGGGCCACAAAGGTGATCCATGAAGTGGAACACCTGCCCCATGAGAACAGACTGAGAGAGCTGGGGCTGTTCAGCCTGGAGAAGAGAATGCTGCAGGGTGACCTGATAGCGGCCTCTCAGTATCTGAAGGGGAGCTACAGGAAAGAAGGGGACAGACACTTCTGCAGGGTTTGTGGTGATAGAACAAGGGGATATTGTTTCAAGCTCAAAGAGGGTAGATTTGGGTTACTGTAGAGAAAAACTCTTTTACAGTGAGGGTGGTGGATGGAGCACTGTTGCAGGTTGTCCATTTTGCCGGTGGATTGCCCCGTCCCTGGAGACTTTCAAGTTGAGGCTGGACTAGGCCCTGGGTAACCTGATGTAGCTACGGATCCCTGTTCATTGCCGGGGTGATGGACCAGATGGCCTTCAGAGGTCCCTCTTTTCAATTTCATAAAAAATGGTAATATAACTTTAATAATCAAGTGGTTGAAAGGATTCCATTAATATCAGCAAGTGAGTACAATGTGAACGTATTCTGGAAACATCACCTTCCAAACAGAACTCTTCTCCTAGTAAAGAAAAAAATGAAGGGTTCCTTCTATCCAACAGAAGAAGCAGACTAGTAATCTCTGCTTTCGGTAATCTGTCATTAATTTATCATTATCACCTGCTATCTCAGTGCAGACTTTATTGTAATCCAATTGACAAAATAGTGACATAGCATGAACTGAAGCAGTTTTTAATGCAACATGTTATGTTAAAATTTGCTTTATACACTGCCTAGCAGTATTAGATTCAGGGGGCTGGAGGGAAAGCATGGGAGGAAGGGAAGCAGAATTATCTGCTCAAACATAATAACGAAGTGTTATTTTTCTATACTTTTATTTTAAGCAGGCTTGAAAATGTGAATATAGGAATTGCTGTTTCATCTGTTTCAATACTTAACCGATTACAGCAAACAAACAAAGCCCTCAATTTGGATACTTTTACACTTCCTCCTGCACTGAACTCATATTTAAATGATTGGAAGTACTATTCCAGAACTCCTCCAAAAAACATACAGCAAAAGATGACGAACCCACAGAAGGGGATATCAACTAACAAATATGTAACTTTTAACATTTTAGGTTTTATCAGGAGCAAAGTTTGTAGCATATCTCTTTTCTGTGCTTTAATTAGTAATTGAGGAGATGACCTCAGAACGGTCAACATGTATTCATGCGGGAGGACACTGGATCATTTGTACCAGCCACTGATGGGTATTGGGTCCACAGGGACAGCTAGAGCTAGTGTGAGCTACGACTTTGCAGCACACATGTGGTGGTCACCTGAGCTTCAGCGCCAGCTTTATTGTATTGCACGACAACTTGCTAACGCACTTAGGTACAGTGCACCCACGTCTCCTCCAAATACGTTTATTTGTGTGCGTAAGATGAATACTAACAATGAGGAGGGAAATTTTCAGCTTGAAACACTTCAGATTGGCATGACATGAAGCAAAACTGTTCCGATGGGAAATAAGAAATTTCATCAGATGTATAGCTTGTACATCAGTAATAAGTTGAGTGATGCATCATGTTTAATACTGTTCTTCATTTATTCTAAAGTGAGGGCTTCTGTTGTTGTTTTTTTTTCTTTGTTTTGTTTTATTTTCCGGACGAAATGTTCCTTTTAACCTACATTTCCTGTGCAACAATTGTAGATATTTTTACAGAGTGGGAATTATTTTTTTTTCAGAATTTCTTATTATATCTACATGTCTACGGTGGCCTGGCCTACCAGCTGCAGTTTGCAAGATTTTAACAGAAACAACCTTGTATATTGTTGCTTCTTACAATGTTTCAGTCATAGTTTTTAAAGGGGTTAATATTCTATGCCAGTGACTTGAGAGCCAAAGCACTGGCATGTATGTGTACATATTTCTATCTGTATATTTCTAAGATATATAATATGCATTTCAATTAAAGAACTGTAAAAGACAAAGGAATTTCCCTTGGAAGTACCTTGAAGAGTTTCAAATTCCGTACGTAAGATACTGGTGATCAAAGCTCTGTCTACCCATAAAAACGAGCATTGCTTTCTTACTTCTAAAAGAGGAAAATAGGTTGTTTGGGTGATACTTGATGCAAAGTCAAGACTCAAAGATTCAGGTATCCAGTAGACAAGATGCAATCACTGGAAGTTCACGTTCTCTTAATCTCTGTGTGCTTCGATGCATGTGAAAAATCTTTTGGTTTATTTTTCGCACTCTGGGCTTTTTACCTTAGAATTCTTCCAGTAAAGCAGTACCGCGAGTTTCAAGGAGAGAGACGTATAACAACCCTTTTTTGTTTAATTTCTGCACAGTTCCAAATAGATCACCTTGTTCATATCTTACAGTACATGAATTCGAATTCTTAAAAGCGTGGGTGATTGAACCAGGTAAAATTTTCGTCATGAATGTTTCATGTGCACATTTTCCTACACAAGCAAAAATTTAAGAGGGCTCTAAAGGCCTAAAGTTTTCCAGAACAGATGCAAGAAAATCCACTTTTTCTCTCCTAAACAGTGAAGAATATGGCCCTAAACCTGAATGTTCATAAAGTAGTATGAGATTCAACTTGGTTAAAAGTTTGCAGTTTCAACTAAAATCACCAGTGCCATGAGTTAAAGTCACTTGGATTTGCCATAAAACTGCACAGCTTGGGAAGATACACTTGGGAGAGAGACAACACCTATGGGATAGCTGTTGTACATAAGTTTCCCGTTACACTGGATGTTTATGGAGGGACACGTCCATAAAAATGGACATCGAGTAATGTCGATGACATCCCTCAGCAGTAGACTGTGACATCAGCGGGTGACGGATTGTGACTGCTTAGCCCTCGCTGCTCCTCTCCCGGGGCGCTGGCGGAACCCGGCTCATTCTGGCTCGTTCCTGGACCCTGCTGAGCGGTTTTGCGAGGCTTGGTGGTCGAGCAAGTGTTTGGCTGTGCTGTGCTGGGTCGTGCCTGGGGCTGCTTGCAGCATCTCAGTGCCCGAGCCCAGAGCATTGCTCGTTTCCCCGGCCCTGCCTAGTGCAGGCAACCGGGGCGCTACAGAGCGCACCCGCAGCAGCGGAGGTGAGTGGTGCGGGGACACCTGGGCTACCCGCAGGGCAGCCGTGGGTTAGGGTAGGGTGCACGAGATAAACCAGTCCGGGGCTTGGGAAGGCTTCCCGCTGAGGAAGGGACAGCTGAGGACGTTCAGACGCTGGGACAGAGAGTGACCGTGACCCTCTTCCTCTGTTGCAGTGTGACACCGCCGCTGCAGCTCTGGTGAAGAACAGCTTGTCATCTGCAGTTCTCCCAGCCCGCTGCAGCTAGAAGACCATGGCTGCGAAAGAGCCATGGACATGTCCCGTCTGCGGCGACGTGCGACGGGACGTTGCAAGTGTGATTCCTTGCAACCACACGTTCTGTGCTGGCTGCATCCAGCGGTGGGCGAGGATGAAAGACACCTGCCCGCTGTGCAGGACGGCCATGAACACCATCCAGGTCTCCGTGCGGGGAAGCATGTACCTGGAATGCATGGTGTGCCCACCCGCACTGCCAGTGCCCATCAGCTTCGGCACCACCACCGGCCCCAGCGGCACCGCGGCAGCTGCTGAACACAGCCGCGTGGAAGCAGAGAGAGTGGGCGGCCTCCTGCCGGAGCAGTGGGCAGCACTCTTCAGGGAGAGACGCGACCTCCTCTTTCCGGTGCTGCCCTTGCTGGAGGAGATACTCTCCGTCGTCCAGGGGATTCGCCCCTGGCAGATCATGATGACGGTGAGCACGATCCAGGTAGTGCTGTGCCAGGTGGGCCTGGACAGGGCCGCCCTGGTGCAGCGCACCCATAACATCCTGGGAGCCGTCACCGCGCCGCTGATGGACTGGCTCATCGAAGTCACCGTGAGGCAGTGCGGGCAGGAGGCCCGGAGGCTGCTGGGCCTCCCAGAGCCCAACAACGCCCAGCAGCACGACGACGGCCGCCAAGAGCCCGGCGTGGCCCAGCAGCGCTATGAGGACGGCCCCGCGGCCCCGTCCGGTCCCGCCGCCTCCCCGCAGGGGACCGTCGCCCCCAGCGCCGCGCCCTACGGGAGCTCCTCGGGTCCCGAAGCGGAGGAGCTCCCCGGCACGTCCGGCGGGGCCCTGGGCGGGGGTGCCGCCGAGCTCCCCGCCGCACCCAGCCCCGGGCAGCGGGAGCGGCCCGGCGACGAGCCGGGTCCCGAGGCGGCCGGTCCCTCCGAGCAGGGACGCAGCCGCGGCCCCTCCGCTCGCGGCCGGGGCGGGAAGCGCTCGGCCGGTGGGCCCCGGCGCCCCACGAAGAGGAGGGCCGCCAGCGCCCAGCGCGCTCCTGCGCCCCGCAAGAGGCGGCCTCCCCGACGCCCCGAGCCGTAATGAACACGCCTGTCCCTTTTGAGTTAGCGTTTTCCAATAAAAGAAGTGTAGAATCACGCATTGTTCCTAGCGTCCATTTTTCGAGACGGTTCGCCCTTCACGAGCACCTCTTACGCGCGCTGTGCCGTAGGACCCGTGCCCATTGAGCAGGGCCAACTGATGATTCATATGAAAACTAATGCCACCAAAAAAAAGCAAAGAGTCGTACTAATTGGGGATTCCAGTTAGTGCTCGGAGACTCTGAGGCCCCCATTTGCTGCCCAGAGAACCCCTCTGGAGAGGATTTTTCTGGGGTGAGCAGTTATCAGGGAAGAGCGAGGCAAAAAGTGTGCGAAGTCCCTCAGCCTTCTCCTTGTCTCTTGATAGCAGCCTGCTTGTGTCACTCACTATGGGTTGCCAGTTGGGAGGACAGAGAACGCTGCTTGCACAGCCAGTCCCTTTAGCATGCTTCCAAGGGATGTAAAGTCCCTTTAAATGTTTTGTACTTTCCTTGTTTCAGTGTCCTGAGACCCTTCTGGAATGACAGTGAGCTGGTAGTCGTCGTCTTAGCAGACGTGGTAGAGCCTTCCTGAAGTCTCTGACACGTGACCCCAGAAAAATTATTTTTCCTCAGTCCGATGGGATACCGGCTGCCTTGAGTTTTGTGGTTTTGCCTTTGAAATAACCTATCTGTGCACAGGTTATCTGTAGTTTCCACACTCCTTGTTTTTGTCCCTCGTCGCACTTTTTTTATATTTCGTCCTATCGCCCTGACAGCCACCGGTTAGTGGCTCAGTGTCTGGATGGAGATCAGTGACAAGCAATGTCCCCCAGAGTACTTTTTGTTCTCTTCATCAGTGACGCTGACAGTGGGATCAAGAGCACCCTCAGCGACTTTGCTGACGATGCCAAGCTGTGGGGTGCAGTTGTCACACCAAAGGGATGGGATGCCATCCAGGGAGACCCTAAATAGGCTTGAGCAGAGGTCTCAGGTGAATATCACAAGGTTCAGCAAATCGAAGTGCAAGGTCTCGCACCTGGGTCAAGGCAACCCTGACTATCAATTCAAGCTGGGGAATGAAAGGATTTTGCACAGCCTTGCAAAAAAGACCTGAGGGCGGTGGTGGATGGGAAGGTAGACAAGAGCCAGCAGTGCACCCTTGAAGCCCAGAAAGCCAGCCGTATCCTGGGCTGCATAAAAAGAAGTGGCCAGCAGGTCGAGGGAGGGGATCCTTACCTGGAGTACTGCATCCAGATGTGGGTTCCTCAGTACAGGAGAGACGTAGACCTTTTGGAGCAAATCCAGAGTAGGGCCACAAAGGTGATCCATGAAGTGGAACACCTGCCCCATGAGAACAGACTGAGAGAGCTGGGGCTGTTCAGCCTGGAGAAGAGAATGCTGCAGGGTGACCTGATAGCGGCCTCTCAGTATCTGAAGGGGAGCTACAGGAAAGAAGGGGACAGACACTTCTGCAGGGTTTGTGGTGATAGAACAAGGGGATATTGTTTCAAGCTCAAAGAGGGTAGATTTGGGTTACTGTAGAGAAAAACTCTTTTACAGTGAGGGTGGTGGATGGAGCACTGTTGCAGGTTGTCCATTTTGCCGGTGGATTGCCCCGTCCCTGGAGACTTTCAAGTTGAGGCTGGACTAGGCCCTGGGTAACCTGATGTAGCTACGGATCCCTGTTCATTGCCGGGGTGATGGACCAGATGGCCTTCAGAGGTCCCTCTTTTCAATTTCATAAAAAATGGTAATATAACTTTAATAATCAAGTGGTTGAAAGGATTCCATTAATATCAGCAAGTGAGTACAATGTGAACGTATTCTGGAAACATCAACTTCCAAACAGAACTCTTCTCCTAGTAAAGAAAAAAATGAAGGGTTCCTTCTATCCAACAGAAGAAGCAGACTAGTAATCTCTGCTTTCGGTAATCTGTCATTAATTTATCATTATCACCTGCTATCTCAGTGCAGACTTTATTGTAATCCAATTGACAAAATAGTGACATAGCATGAACTGAAGCAGTTTTTAATGCAACATGTTATGTTAAAATTTGCTTTATACACTGCCTAGCAGTATTAGATTCAGGGGGCTGGAGGGAAAGCATGGGAGGAAGGGAAGCAGAATTATCTGCTCAAACATAATAACGAAGTGTTATTTTTCTATACTTTTATTTTAAGCAGGCTTGAAAATGTGAATATAGGAATTGCTGTTTCATCTGTTTCAATACTTAACCGATTACAGCAAACAAACAAAGCCCTCAATTTGGATACTTTTACACTTCCTCCTGCACTGAACTCATATTTAAATGATTGGAAGTACTATTCCAGAACTCCTCCAAAAAACATACAGCAAAAGATGACGAACCCACAGAAGGGGATATCAACTAACAAATATGTAACTTTTAACATTTTAGGTTTTATCAGGAGCAAAGTTTGTAGCATATCTCTTTTCTGTGCTTTAATTAGTAATTGAGGAGATGACCTCAGAACGGTCAACATGTATTCATGCGGGAGGACACTGGATCATTTGTACCAGCCACTGATGGGTATTGGGTCCACAGGGACAGCTAGAGCTAGTGTGAGCTACGACTTTGCAGCACACATGTGGTGGTCACCTGAGCTTCAGCGCCAGCTTTATTGTATTGCACGACAACTTGCTAACGCACTTAGGTACAGTGCACCCACGTCTCCTCCAAATACGTTTATTTGTGTGCGTAAGATGAATACTAACAATGAGGAGGGAAATTTTCAGCTTGAAACACTTCAGATTGGCATGACATGAAGCAAAACTGTTCCGATGGGAAATAAGAAATTTCATCAGATGTATAGCTTGTACATCAGTAATAAGTTGAGTGATGCATCATGTTTAATACTGTTCTTCATTTATTCTAAAGTGAGGGCTTCTGTTGTTGTTTTTTTTTCTTTGTTTTGTTTTATTTTCCGGACGAAATGTTCCTTTTAACCTACATTTCCTGTGCAACAATTGTAGATATTTTTACAGAGTGGGAATTATTTTTTTTTCAGAATTTCTTATTATATCTACATGTCTACGGTGGCCTGGCCTACCAGCTGCAGTTTGCAAGATTTTAACAGAAACAACCTTGTATATTGTTGCTTCTTACAATGTTTCAGTCATAGTTTTTAAAGGGGTTAATATTCTATGCCAGTGACTTGAGAGCCAAAGCACTGGCATGTATGTGTACATATTTCTATCTGTATATTTCTAAGATATATAATATGCATTTCAATTAAAGAACTGTAAAAGACAAAGGAATTTCCCTTGGAAGTACCTTGAAGAGTTTCAAATTCCGTACGTAAGATACTGGTGATCAAAGCTCTGTCTACCCATAAAAACGAGCATTGCTTTCTTACTTCTAAAAGAGGAAAATAGGTTGTTTGGGTGATACTTGATGCAAAGTCAAGACTCAAAGATTCAGGTATCCAGTAGACAAGATGCAATCACTGGAAGTTCACGTTCTCTTAATCTCTGTGTGCTTCGATGCATGTGAAAAATCTTTTGGTTTATTTTTCGCACTCTGGGCTTTTTACCTTAGAATTCTTCCAGTAAAGCAGTACCGCGAGTTTCAAGGAGAGAGACGTATAACAACCCTTTTTTGTTTAATTTCTGCACAGTTCCAAATAGATCACCTTGTTCATATCTTACAGTACATGAATTCGAATTCTTAAAAGCGTGGGTGATTGAACCAGGTAAAATTTTCGTCATGAATGTTTCATGTGCACATTTTCCTACACAAGCAAAAATTTAAGAGGGCTCTAAAGGCCTAAAGTTTTCCAGAACAGATGCAAGAAAATCCACTTTTTCTCTCCTAAACAGTGAAGAATATGGCCCTAAACCTGAATGTTCATAAAGTAGTATGAGATTCAACTTGGTTAAAAGTTTGCAGTTTCAACTAAAATCACCAGTGCCATGAGTTAAAGTCACTTGGATTTGCCATAAAACTGCACAGCTTGGGAAGATACACTTGGGAGAGAGACAACACCTATGGGATAGCTGTTGTACATAAGTTTCCCGTTACACTGGATGTTTATGGAGGGACACGTCCATAAAAATGGACATCGAGTAATGTCGATGACATCCCTCAGCAGTAGACTGTGACATCAGCGGGTGACGGATTGTGACTGCTTAGCCCTCGCTGCTCCTCTCCCGGGGCGCTGGCGGAACCCGGCTCATTCTGGCTCGTTCCTGGACCCTGCTGAGCGGTTTTGCGAGGCTTGGTGGTCGAGCAAGTGTTTGGCTGTGCTGTGCTGGGTCGTGCCTGGGGCTGCTTGCAGCATCTCAGTGCCCGAGCCCAGAGCATTGCTCGTTTCCCCGGCCCTGCCTAGTGCAGGCAACCGGGGCGCTACAGAGCGCACCCGCAGCAGCGGAGGTGAGTGGTGCGGGGACACCTGGGCTACCCGCAGGGCAGCCGTGGGTTAGGGTAGGGTGCACGAGATAAACCAGTCCGGGGCTTGGGAAGGCTTCCCGCTGAGGAAGGGACAGCTGAGGACGTTCAGACGCTGGGACAGAGAGTGACCGTGACCCTCTTCCTCTGTTGCAGTGTGACACCGCCGCTGCAGCTCTGGTGAAGAACAGCTTGTCATCTGCAGTTCTCCCAGCCCGCTGCAGCTAGAAGACCATGGCTGCGAAAGAGCCATGGACATGTCCCGTCTGCGGCGACGTGCGACGGACGTTGCAAGTGTGATTCCTTGCAACCACACGTTCTGTGCTGGCTGCATCCAGCGGTGGGCGAGGATGAAAGACACCTGCCCGCTGTGCAGGACGGCCATGAACACCATCCAGGTCTCCGTGCGGGGAAGCATGTACCTGGAATGCATGGTGTGCCCACCCGCACTGCCAGTGCCCATCAGCTTCGGCACCACCACCGGCCCCAGCGGCACCGCGGCAGCTGCTGAACACAGCCGCGTGGAAGCAGAGAGAGTGGGCGGCCTCCTGCCGGAGCAGTGGGCAGCACTCTTCAGGGAGAGACGCGACCTCCTCTTTCCGGTGCTGCCCTTGCTGGAGGAGATACTCTCCGTCGTCCAGGGGATTCGCCCCTGGCAGATCATGATGACGGTGAGCACGATCCAGGTAGTGCTGTGCCAGGTGGGCCTGGACAGGGCCGCCCTGGTGCAGCGCACCCATAACATCCTGGGAGCCGTCACCGCGCCGCTGATGGACTGGCTCATCGAAGTCACCGTGAGGCAGTGCGGGCAGGAGGCCCGGAGGCTGCTGGGCCTCCCAGAGCCCAACAACGCCCAGCAGCACGACGACGGCCGCCAAGAGCCCGGCGTGGCCCAGCAGCGCTATGAGGACGGCCCCGCGGCCCCGTCCGGTCCCGCCGCCTCCCCGCAGGGGACCGTCGCCCCCAGCGCCGCGCCTACGGGAGCTCCTCGGGTCCCGAAGCGGAGGAGCTCCCCGGCACGTCGGCGGGGCCCTGGGCGGGGGTGCCGCCGAGCTCCCGCCGCACCCAGCCCCGGGCAGCGGGAGCGGCCCGGCGACGAGCCGGGTCCCGAGGCGGCCGGTCCCTCCGAGCAGGGACGCAGCCGCGGCCCCTCCGCTCGCGGCCGGGGCGGGAAGCGCTCGGCCGGTGGGCCCCGGCGCCCCACGAAGAGGAGGGCCGCCAGCGCCCAGCGCGCTCCTGCGCCCCGCAAGAGGCGGCCTCCCCGACGCCCCGAGCCGTAATGAACACGCCTGTCCCTTTTGAGTTAGCGTTTTCCAATAAAAGAAGTGTAGAATCACGCATTGTTCCTAGCGTCCATTTTTCGAGACGGTTCGCCCTTCACGAGCACCTCTACGCGCGCTGTGCCGTAGGACCCGTGCCCATTGAGCAGGGCCAACTGATGATTCATATGAAAAACTAATGCACCAAAAAAAAGCAAAGAGTCGTACTAATTGGGGATTCCAGTTAGTGCTCGGAGACTCTGAGGCCCCCATTTGCTGCCCAGAGAACCCCTCTGGAGAGGATTTTTCTGGGGTGAGCAGTTATCAGGGAAGAGCGAGGCAAAAAGTGTGCGAAGTCCCTCAGCCTTCTCCTTGTCTCTTGATAGCAGCCTGCTTGTGTCACTCACTATGGGTTGCCAGTTGGGAGGACAGAGAACGCTGCTTGCACAGCCAGTCCCTTTAGCATGCTTCCAAGGGATGTAAAGTCCCTTTAAATGTTTTGTACTTTCCTTGTTTCAGTGTCCTGAGACCCTTCTGGAATGACAGTGAGCTGGTAGTCGTCGTCTTAGCAGACGTGGTAGAGCCTTCCTGAAGTCTCTGACACGTGACCCCAGAAAAATTATTTTTCCTCAGTCCGATGGATACCGGCTGCCTTGAGTTTTGTGGTTTTGCCTTTGAAATAAC
>JAUPFR010000004.1:6895629-7098289 GCA_036925125.1 Oreortyx pictus | reverse complement strand
AGAAAGAAAGAAGAAGAAAGAAAGAAGAAAAGAAAAGAAAGAAAGAAAGAAAGAAAGAAAGAAGAAAGAAAGAAAAGAAAGAAAGAAAGAAAGAAAGAAAGAAAGAAAGAAAGAAAGAAAGAAAGAAAGAAAGAAAGAAAGAAAGAAAGAAGAAAGAAAGAAAGAAAGAAAGAAAGAAAGAAAAGAAAGAAAGAAAGAAAGAAAGAAAGAAAGAAAGAAAGAAAGAAAAGAAAGAAAGAAAGAAAGAAAGAAAGAAAGAAAGAAAGAAAGAAAGAAAGAAAGAAAGAAAGAAAGAAAGAAAGAAAGAAAGAAAGAAAGAAAGAAAGAAAGAAAGAAAGAAAGAAGAAAGAAAGAAAGAAAGAAAGAAAGAAAGAAAAGAGAAACCAGCAGCAAAAAGGAATGGAACGCTGAGCTATGTGCAGTACTCACTGATGAAAGCACTGCTCTCTGATCCATGCTGCTATTGTTGGTTTTAGTTTAGCTCCCTCTCAATCAGTATCTAGCGGGGCATGATTTAATAAGGTTTTATAATCTCCAAAAATGGGTGGAGGGCAGTTGTGACATTCTCATTCATCTAAGGGATCCTTTCAGGTTTCTTTGCTTTCACCTGCTGGGACACATTTGGTCTCTTTCAAAGAGAATGGCATGACAAATGAATGAGAAATGCTGGAATAAGAGTCCCTTGTTCCATCCAATGGTATAGTCAATGAGTACTTGTAATCCCCATTGTACTTCACAGAGGTAGTTGTAAGACAATTAAATCTCGCTTCTCAGGCAAATGATTTTGGTAGTTAACCTGAAACAGCCAACAGTACTGTAGAGAATGAATGTGCCTGAAGCAGTGATGTAATGGGATACTGCTTAGCTAGAAAAGCCTGGTGGTTGGGGTTTTGGGGTTGGATTTTGGTGTTTTTATTTTATTATTATTTTGGCAGCCTGTAACTACAGCCTATGTGAGATGTAATTATATAAAAATACTGGCAGAAAGGAGAATAACTTCTAACTTCAATTCTCAAATACGCAAAAGGGGTGAATAGTACATACATTTGCTCTTGAAATGCAAAACCTATATCTTACATGACCAACAAGAGATTCTTAAACTTTTCATACTATTTTCATTCTAAATGGGGGCTTCACAATTTGCAAACATTTACATAGTTAGCATCACCTTGGTGTAACAACCAATTCAGCTTTAACTTCATTTGCATCAGCTAAATTCAGTTCTAGTCTTTTTCCTCTTTGCTCAATTGCTTGCATGTCAAAAGAAAGCTTGTACTATTTTAAAGAGACACGTACCTATCTTGTAACCTATATTTTTGTCCACTTTCTGCTGCACACTCCATATTATGAAAAGCACTTACCTCCTGCAGCATGACACTTTATGTATTTTACTCTTAAAAACTGTGGGTTTAGTATCAGTCTCAGCCTTGCCTCATTTATATCTTCCAGCAGAATTGTAAACATATTGTGCTATAAGTTTAGAATACTCCACAAAACAGAAATGGACAAAATCTGTAATGTCAGGGACACCATGGGCAGAAAATGCCAGAGACAGGACCATGCTTGCACCCCTTGTTTAAAGATATTATAGCAGAAGAAAAGATATAAGTGTTATTTCCCGTTTATTTATTGAAATACTGCAAATGCAAGCACCTGTACTTCTGTTGTTTTAAATAGCAGTTTTACCAATAGCTGAGAGCAACAGTTTTCAATTATTTATTCCAGATTTTAAGATGTGAACCTTGAGGTGAGTACTGCCTATTGGAGAATAGCTCTGCTGCTTCCTTTTTGGTACAATGAAGTCTGCTGGGCAGAAAGTCCATGTCCCTCAGCTATCTGAGATGATACTCTGCATCGAACACGGGACACTGCTCCTTCAGAAAGGCATCTGTCTTATAAAAACAGTTAGCCTTACTGACACGTTACAAGGTACTAACTTTTCAACTAATGTCTTGCAGACAAGCATTTTCCAAAAGCATATTATGAATGCTATTTTATACCTTGAAATATAAGCATCCGTTTTAAAACTAAGCTCAATTTTCATGGTAAGGCTGCATCATATTTCATGCCAACACTATTCTGCAAAGCGGAGATGGGGCATGAAAACAAAAACATACCCAGTTACTCCACAGCAAAAAAGGATGAATTTGACTTTGTGCAGGGAGCATCAAACCATAGGATCATGGAATGGTTTGGGCTGGAAGGGACCTTTAAGATCATCTAGCTCCAAGTCCCATGTTACTGGCAAGGACACATCCAGTTGACCAGGTTGCTCAAAGTCACATCCAGTCTGACCTTGAGTGTTTTCAGGGAAGGGGGCATCCACAACCTCTCTGGGCAACCTATTCCAGTGTCTCACCACCTCACAGTAAAGAATTTCATTGCAATATCTACTCTAAATCTACCCTTTTCCAGTTTAAAACCATTTCCCCCCATCCTACCACTGCATGCCCCTAAAAAAGTCCCTCTCCAGCTTTTCTGTAGGCCCCCTTCAGGTGCTGGAATTCCAGAGCCTTCTCTTCTCTTGACTGAATTACTCCAACTCCCTCAGCCTGTTTTCATAGGGGAAGTGCTCCAGCTTTCTGACCGTCTTTGTGGCCCTCTCATGGATCCAATCCAACAGCTCCATGTCTTTCCTGTGTTGAACTGATGCAGTATTGCAGGTCATGACAACAGAGTAGAGGGGCAGAATCATCTCCCTTGACCTGCTTGTCATGCCTCTCTTGATGTAATCCAGGATACAATTGGCTTTGTGGGCTGCAAGTGCACACTGCCAACTCATGTTGAGTTTTTCATTAACCAAACCCCCAAATCCTTCTCCTCAGGGTTGCTCTCTAGCTATTCTCCACCCAACCTGTATCTGTGCTCAGGGTTGCCCAGACCCAGGTGCAGGACCTTGCACTTGGCCTTGTTGAACTTCATGAGGTGGGCCCTGGATAGTATCTCTTCCCTCTAGCATGTCAACTGCACAACTCGGCTTGGTGGTGCTTGCAAACTTGCTGAAGGTGCACTCAATCCCACTGTCCATGTTGGCTACAGAGATATTAAGTAATACCTGTACCAGCACTGATCCCTGAGGAACACCATTTGTGACCTCTCCACTTGGACACTGTGCCACTGATCATAACTCTCTGATTGGTTGAGAGTGGATAGTATGCTATGATTATTCTGTGTTGATGTACACTGCATAGAAATGGTTTAGTGATGACTTGAAGGCAGAGGAAAGCCACAGTGTGAGTCTGGTGTACGCTGGGGAGATGCTGATGAGGACCAGTGCCCATGTGCATGCACATCAGTGCTGCACAGCAAGACTTGGTGGCAACCAGATACATTCTCTTCTTGTACCTTTGGTTCCTTGGGCAGCTCAGTGGGTGGAGGGGATTTCAAACAAATATATGATTAGCTGCCATGAGAACAGCAAGTAGGTGTGTGCTGTTTCTGAATGCGGAATGAAGAAATCTGCTGAGTTTGGTTCCTGTGCTGGTGTGGGAGAAAGCTGGTAGCAAGTGCCCCATACCTGGAAGAAAGTTCAGAAGTGTTAAGAAGGCAAAGACTTTGGCCAAAAGGCATCCTGTACAAATAACATTATTTTCACAAAAAGTAAAATACAAAGCAAAATATTGGCTAATGCATTCAAAAGCCCTTCCAGCTCTGGTGCACACAGGTGCAGCAGAAGAAGTTATCTCCTTTGTGTTGCCCTACCTTTAATTATCAGCTTAACAGGAGCCACTGCCCTTTGTACTTTTCCCTGCCCTGCTCCCACAGTGGGGTCAAACGAGAGGAACAGATCTGACAGCTGTACTGCCAAATGTGTAAGACCAGATGCTTCATTCAACAAAACAAACTTTCTGCAGCAAGGTCCTGTGCAAGGACATGTCCTTGCATGGACAGTTTTGTTCTTACACCAGGAGCAGATTACTTGCAGATTTCAAGAGAAATGCTCTCGTTTACAATTAGTGAACCTCAAAGTTCTTACACTTGTGATAGAAAGCAAGTTTCCATATAGACATTCTGGCCTCCAGAAGTCCCAACTGGGCTGGGCCTGGCTTGAAGTTGCAGGACTTTTTATTGAGATTCACCCTAGTTCTTGTAGAAATAGGGAATTCTAAGTTGTAGAATTCTGAACTGTAACAAGTTAATGGCCATAGAAATTAGCTAGTTCAATAAGAACTGTAAAACACAGAGTTGCTTAAAAATGTCAAAAATCTAGAAGGAATGTGCAGCTTTTAGGTGGTCCCAGATAGAGCCAGAAGTTGGATTCAGTGATCCTTATGGGTCCTTTCCAACTCAAGATAGTCTATGATTCTGTGATTCCACGTTTTACAGTAGCAGGATTCATCTCAGGTTTCTAGGGCTGGGCTGTTTTCCTGCCACAAATTCTGAGTTATAGCTCTGTTATAAGGAGGCTATTATATTTCAGTTATCTTCTTAAAGAGGGAAAATCCCTAGACAAGAGGTACATAAAGCATCCACATTACAATCCAACTTTATCCAAAACTTCTTTGAGAGTTTACTGTGGCAGGCACAAAAGATGTTTGGGAAAGGCCAAGAAAAACCCATCTTTGTCTCTGGCCAGACTAGAACTCTCTGGGTTGTGAATTCTTTTTGTTATGAAAATGTGAAATTTAAAGGAGTGCAACTTGAAGTGAGAAGAAAAATAAAAACTTAGCTTGATCCCATGGTAGAAAACTTTCACATTCCTCAAAGATTTAGAAAATCCCTCAACAGCAGTTAAAAACAAAACAAAACAAAACAAACAAAAAAAAACCAACCAACAAACAAACAAACAAAAACCCAAGAGGTGAAGTTACTTAAATATGTGCTTGTATGAGAGCAAATCAGAATCACGAAATCACAGTCATATAATCATCATGGGATCGCAGAATGACTTAGGTTAGAAAGGATGTTAAAGCCCATCCAGTTCCAGCTCACCGTGGGCAGGGTCTAGTAGAGCATGAAGGCTGAATTTTACTTTTTATAGCTTTAGTTTTAAATAAAGCCACCGCTCAGAAGGCCGAAGAGTTTTTCCCACTGCCGGACTCGGGTGCTTGCATCCGCGCGCAGCGAGGGAAGCCAGATAGGAGGAGCTGCGGTGCGCTCCTGCCATCTAGCGGCAGGACCGATGGATGAATAGGTGAAGGGATAAGTTAGAATCGCCCTGGTTGTCGCTAAGAATAACGGTAGTAGCAATAATGACGATGATAATAATGAGGAAGAGAAGGCACTTTAAATTTCTTCTCAAGTACTGCCGACTCCAGATGGGCCTCTCACCACCTGCAGAATGTGTGCCCGAACTGTACGTGTAGAAAGCACGGCCTGCCTTCCCTTGGACACTGGTGAGTGGATTCCAGTTTCTGTGCTCTCAAATAATCAAATCATAGAATCATAGAATCATTTGAGTTGGACGAGACCCTTAAAGGTTACCTAGCCCAACTCTCCTTCTGTCAACAGGGATGCCTACAGCTGGGTCAGGTTGCTCAGAGCCCTGTCCGGCCTGGCCTTGGATGAGTCCAGACACTGGGCATCCACCACCTCTGCGTGCAGTCTGTTCCCACGTTTCACCACCCATATTGTAAAGAAATTATTCCATATTTCTAGTCTAAATCTCCTCTCTTTTAATTGGATGTACCTCCTCTCTTTTAATTGGTTGTAATTCTGCACCTTACCTACCTTTACCTGAAATATGTAAATCTGCATTTACTCCTACATAGTTCTGCACAGTATATCTCCCTGGTATTGGTTTGCAAACCAAGGAAAATTATGAGTCTGAGACCTACTTCTGCTGCAGTCAGAAGGCACAGAGTCAGACAGCGCCACTGTCATTCCAACAGTTCATTTTTCCTTTTCTGTGTTTTGTCACAGGAATTTATTGGTTGAACCACACTACAAATCTCCTTGCCAGCTGTGTGTTTCAGCCTGCTGTCACTAACAAAGAAAGATCGTCCCTTGGCACATGATGGAGGGGAACGGACCTTTAGAGATTATCTATGGATGTTGGACAATGTTTCTGGAGGACGAGAGGTATTCATGTTCTTTATCTTGGGGCTCCACCACTTTGTTCCTTATTCTCATCCTTCTGGTTTGAAGTTGGGACCTCTGTGTCTCTGAGCTCGTTAATGATGGCCTCTTGCACCTTCACTATTTCCAGATTTTCTTATGAGGCCTTTACTCCTTACTATTTGCAACTTTTTTCCCTGTCTTTCCATCATTATGAAAAGGGTGACAAGGAATTTACAGACATAAATCATTATTACTGAGCTATTGTGTGGACCAACATTTACTACCCATATGCCATAATATGACAGAAAAAGAAGCCCATATGTAAGTCTTGTCATAAAAGCAGTTGAGTTTTGTCTTGTTATAAAAATCTAAATATAGAGATGAGGTTGACTAGTATTAAAACACCAAGCTATGATAGCACAGACTTTAAATTTTTGACTAAAATGGTCACCAATGCAAAGAGTTCACCATGAATTAGGGAGGAGCTCTGGGGATGCCCTACAACATCTTTCAGGATGATGACTGTGGCATGGAGCACTTTTGACCATGGAAAAATAGCCAAGATAGTCTACTGCATCATTAGTCTAAAAAATGCTACAGGTCTGTGGGGTCTGTATGCAGAGATTAATGCAGGAATGGAGAATAACAGAATATACGTGTTATTAAGAAAGAAAAAGAAAAAAGAAGGATACTTCCATCGTTTTACCTAGTCTTAGCCAGGTAGAAATCAAGACTCCAAGGTGCAGAGTCACTCAGCACAGGAGGCTCAGAACCCATTATTGTTACAGTGTGACTCATGCACTGCCTACTGCTTCATGGGGCTGTGAAATGAGGAGCGCAAGAATTATCCACAGATGTCATCTTAAGGGCTCTCAAGGAGTATCTGGGTGAGAATATTAGAAATACAGCAAATAACACACGTTTTTCCTACTACATACATCCAAAACAACAGGGAGAACATTATAGGACCAAGCTAAAGAGCAGACAAATATTTTCTTGTACCATTTGCATTAGAACATTCATGCAACAAGTAAGTCATAAAAAAAAACCAGATTTAAATGTTTAGCCTTGATAGCTCTCTCTTACCTTCTTGCATGAATGAATATAACATCCATATTACAATTTTTAATTATTATTATTATTATTATTATTATTGTGAATTCTCTTCATCTGACTCTTTCTTCACTCTCTTTTGGATTTCTGCGGATTGACAGAACAACCTAGATTTGGAGTTACAACTCATAGCCATGTTGAATGAGACTTTTTGCAGAGGTCAGAAAAGATGCAACACTGCAATTTTTACATCAAAAACTGAATGCTGTGTTTTGAATGTCATCCAGATAGCAGACAGTCCTATCATTACTCTGCATGATTTACACATGAAAAAAATTCTGTAAAATCCAGAAATCCATTTAATTTCTTATCTAAATGTAGAAAACAATGTCTTACATAATTGAGCCATTGCTCTACTATCAATTCGGGTAGATTTCAGTTTCTAGATGAAATGGGAAAAAAAAAAAAAAGGATTTGGTAAATGACTGAACTGCTCTCTTGTTCTAAAGCTTTCTCAAAATCCTGCTCCAAAGTTTAGTTTTCTACATGTTAGGTACTCGACACCCAGTGCTTTTCTCGAGGCTGTAACTAAGATGTAATTTTTATGAGGACTGACATCTGGAGGGCTGCTCTTACAACCACTGCTACCTCATCCAGCAGGTCTCAGCACTCAGCCTGATTTTCACACTCACTCCTGGTGCTGCAGAGCACCTTTTGTTCACTCTCTGCCTCTCTTTTCTCAGAGAACAGGGAGAACTTTTCATTCTCGGCAGAGGGCTGCTTTCCCAGGGCAGTGCTCACTCTGTGTCTGGGCTGCCTTCCACCTTACAGCTCACAAAGCTGGACAGGCTCTCCAATCACTGGCTGGTCCATTTCCAGCTCCACATACATTTCTGCATACTCTATGCGAGTTACAGATTCAAATGCTGCTGATGAAAGCTTGCCATTGTACAAATCAAAACAGATGGCATGTGGCACTTTAGTGAAATGTCTTAGTCGCTGAGCACGCTCACTCTTGTAAACTACAGTAATGAACTTGCTACTGTGTGGCTGCAGAAACAAGCTGGGTGCAGGCAGGGCTGCAGGACAAGTTTCACAGGCTCTGCATGAACCTCCTCGGCTGCACCAGGAGCAGGCAGCTCTCCACAGCACTCAGCTACTGCTTTTCATCACTCTCATCACTGTGCTTCCTTCTTCATGGTTTCCTCCCATGTCAATTTTCCCTCATATTGAAACTACCTTCCCACATCTTTCATGGCTCAGAGTAAAAACAAGAACTTTCATGATACCACAGTTGTATCCTTGCTATGCTTGAATGCTATAAAAGGCATCACCACTGTAAGGTGGGGGTGGTATTCCCACTTTTCTGTAATATATCACAGGTGAAAAAGTTCTCACGAGGTTCAGTTGTTCATTTCCAGCATCCACATGCATTTCTGCATACTCTATGCTAGTTACAGATTCAAATGCTGCTGATGCAAGCTTGCTAAACGTACACAACAGCAAGCCAGTCTGAGTTACCACTGTGACAGCCAATTACAGCTGTCAATCACATTCCCACCACAGATGATAGCAATGGCCTGGGTGACTTCAGCAGGGAGAGGAGACATCCTTGCACAGTTTGAGGGGAAAAAAAAGAAAAGAAATGAAGTGGAAAAAAAAAAGCATAGCTTTCATACTTTTTAAAGCATATTTGAAACTGTGGTCCTAAGTCACACAATGAACACTGCCTTAGAAAATATGCTTTTGCTTATTTGAGCAGTGGCCCAACTCTGTCCCCAGCACTGAGCAAGAGACAAAGAGTTTTAATACAAACTTTGTGTGTGGTTTTTTGTGTACATTCTTGCACATAGATGCTGATAATATTTGATTTACTGTGGAAAGAGGTATAATCTGTTTCATTCCAGTCAAATGTTGTTATACTAAAAGCCTAGTTCTTGATTCATTGTATGAGTAGGAATTCTGTCATTGGCTTGAATGGGAGAAAAAGTTGCTATGTTTGCAGTATTACAACTCGTTTATACAGAACACCTTCTTTCACTTGAATCAAGGTGCAAAGAAAATATAAGAAGAAACACAATTTTGCAAATTAATTAATTACAACTTAAAATATACCAGATAAAGGGAAGTAACACCAAAACAAGCTGTGAAAACATAGGAAGAGAATGAGCATCAGATAAATTCATGTATCTCTGTCTGAAATCAGTCAGTTGTGTTTTGACTCTGTTTTTCAAATTAGCATGCTGGTTGCAGTAGTTAGTCTGTGCTTGTAATGTGATTGTATCTGCAGGTGCCTCTCAGGTCACCAGCAGAACTTACAGCATGAAGAAATCACATTAATATTGGTGTAGTCCTTTTGGAGACTGTTGATTTTATGGTTTATTTTTCACTTTTTTTCTGACTGCAGCATTTTTTCAGAGTAGCCTAGTGATTACTGGGTCTGCTCTCCCCAAAGCCTTTAGCACACCAGTACTGATGCCTACCTTGTCACCACTGACGGCAGCATGATTGGCTTCCCAGATTCAAAACAGTGTGTCCTCAGGTGTTCATGTGTTTCTTTCCCTGAGGTAGTCTGCTGTGCCCACTCTGCCACTGCAGAAATCCCACTTCAATGTACTATCTACAGTGCTCAACAAAGCTTTTACATAAAAACTCCAAAAGTGATGGAAAGTTTCCCTTACATCAGAAAGATAAAAAAAAAAGAATGTATAGGTCTGACTAAATAGCAGCCATATTTTTAGGTAACTGCCCTTTCACAACTTGGTATGTAGTTCTCCAGTATCATGGCATACTGCATATTCATACACTATGACTTTTTAGTGATTCTTACTTCACTGTATAGAGGTATGCTTTATCTGTCAGAGACAGATAAACATTACTATTGCCATATTTGTGGAATTATTGACAGAATCATAGACTGGTGTGCATTGTAAGAAACCTTAAATACCACCTACTTCCAAAACACTAAATCATTTTTCCAGAAAACTTCTGGCAATGAACACTAGAAGAGAAGCTCAGACAAGCCATTTTAGATTTCCTCTTTTTTTTTTTTAATAAAGAATCACCATTTCAGCCATACTGCTGTGTAGTGATTAATTTCATCACCCACTCACCAGCTATATTAGTCACAGGTGAGCTCTTTATGGACCAGAAGATTTATTCCCAGTGCTACTCTATTTCAAAATGCAAGCACAAATTCAGATAGGGTGAACAAAGTTGTGGCCTTGAATACATTACAGGTCTTATTACATCCTTACAATTTATAGTCTTGTTTCTGAAAGTATGTTAGAATCCTGGTTTCAACCAGACAGATTTCCTTCATAGTGTCCAGCATGATGCTATGTTTTGGCCTTAGAAGAAAAACACCACTGAGCAGCGATGCTAAGAGAGGAAAATTCTCAGTTTCTCAGCATCTCATACTGTTCTGCTAGTGATAGGGCTGAGGAGCACAAGGAGGTGGGGGGAGATAGAACCAGGACAGATGACCTAAACTGGCCAAAGGGATGTATTCCATGTCACATAGAATCATGTGAAAAAAAATTATATAACATCTGCAGCTATTTAGTGACTGGAATGAGCTTGATTAATGGGTAGTGAGCAATTGTGTTTTGCATCACTTGTCTAGTAAATATCTATCTATCTATCTATCTGTCTACAGATATTCATGTTATTATCACAGTTGTTATTTCTCTCTTAGTAAAAAGTTTTTATCTCAACCTATGGGTTCTACTTTTTTCTCCTGATTCTCTCCCCCACCCCCCTAGGAGGGGATGAAGTGAAAGAAGGGCTGTGCAGTGTTCAGCTGCCTGCTGGGTTAAACCACAACAGTTAGTTAATGTGCTTCAGCCCTACTGAGGGTAGAGAGAGATTACATGCAAATAAATGAGCAAAGAGAGTTAAAAAGCTACTTGCCAAGGGGCAAGCTGGATGTGGTAAGAGCTAAAGGCACTAGAACAGGTTCTGTTTCTGTGTCAGGTCGCAGAACCCAGTAGTGGCAGCCTCATCCACAGCAGAAATCTGTTCCTTGCAGAAGACACTTGTGTGATGTGCTTGTCTAGCTGTTCAGCCAGGATTGCTGCTAAGGACCCTCACTGCTATTCCTTAAGTCCCTAAGAGAAATACCCAAAGTCTACAACTTTAAGAAGGTTATACAAAACCCTTGGCAGAATGTCTCTACTTGCATTCTAGGAAAAGTAAGCTTCCTAGGGCAAAACAAGAAAAAACATTTGACCACTCCAGAAAGAAGAGAATCCAGATGGATGAAGAGAGTCCACTCAGTGACCTGTGTGGGTCCCTTCCAGTTCAGGATATTCTATGATTTCATGACTTTGTATAGTTCTGTAGTTATAGATTATCTCCAGCCTTTGGACTACTCCTTTACTTTACTTTCCTTCATTTCTCCCGAGCATATAATACTTCAGCCATTTGCTTGACATAGAATCATAGAATCACCAAGTGATTCTGTGAAAAGACCTACAAGATTATCCAGTCCAACTGTCTACCTATCACCAATTGTTCTTACTAAACCATGCTCCTCAGCACAATGTCTAAATGTTCCTTGAATACTTCCAGGGTCAGTTAGTCACCTCTGAAGCATGCTGGCCTTAATTCTTCAATAGATTTCATATACCTTCAGCAATCTCCTTAAAGAAACATCAGAGCAGCAGCTGAAGCATGATAGGAGCCAAAAATATAGCTGGGCAGCTGAAAGATGATCTGACAATCCTACACCATATCTTTTCCCCAAGGCTTTTCAGTGATGGCCATTCTCAGCTTCTACTACATTTCAGCTATGAAACTATTCTTGGTATTTCTGGACTGACATTATGAGCAGCAGGATGATGCCTTAGCTGGTTGTAACTGTTCATTGTCTGTTTAAAAACTGGACAACACTCCAAAATTTAAACAACATTTCTAATCAGAGCATCAGGATACTATTTTTATGGCTACTGTGACTATTATAAGTTACTTACTTACTATTTTAAGTGTAATGTGAGACTAATCCTTAAAGCACACAATGTGGTGTCTGATTAGAAAATGGTAAGTATAGTAAGAAACAAACAAATAAAACCTAAGAAAGTGTCATTTCTTCAACCTTATCACTCCAAAAAGAGAAAAAGAAGAGTCTTATGTATCACTGACTATGAGATAAAAGAGAAACCTCACTTACTGCTAATTTAGACTTAGCAGTAGGGCTCAGCTTGTCACAGCGTGCAACTTTCTTCTCTTTGATAAGGTCAGTTTGCCAAAAAGAACAAAGTGCACATGAGTAATACATTACTCAGCCATTTGTACACATATATCTATTTTTCTTACCATGTCTAACTATTCAGAAAGGTACAGATATGGCACTATGATAAAAGGGGTCATTTAAAAGTCTTCACGGAAGCTCTGTACTGTGAAGGATTGAATTTTCACTTGAATGCCTACATTTTTACATCTGCTTCTTTACAGAAAAATTCTGTTTTGAATGGCAGGTTGTAGTTGGATTTTTTTTTATGTCACTGACCAGGAATATATAAAATATCAGAGCATATTTGTTCCAGGGAGGAACAAAGCCATCTCAGAAGTGCATCAAGTGCTGAGGGATACTATGCATCCAGACCTGGCCAGTGCCCTCTTCCAGATTCTCATCAGAATGAAGAAGTTAAAATAGTTTCTAATTACATTATTCTTAGAATTGACTCTCGTAGTCATCATGCCTTCCATATACTGGTAGAATGTTGATTTTCATCTGTTTTTTAACATCCTCTCAGCAAGTGTAAATGTTAAAGGGCAACTTTAAAAGACATCTGCATGCGCACTGAGAAATTTTAGATTTATATTTGTGCACACTTCACAACATGGTAAGGAGAACAGCACCTTGCTCATGTTGGGATATCTACTCAATATGTAAAAGTACAGCATGATGATTCATGGATGCTATCTAAAAAGAAATTATGAGAAATTTTGGAAAAATTTTGGAAAAATTTCTGGGTTTTTTTTTTTTCAGGTATTTTAACTCATTCAAGGTGGGTAGATTCTGATTTGATGTAAGTATTGGTTGCTATTTCAGATGAAGGTGGTTGTGCTTTTATAATAACCTATATGATAGCTTTCTAGTGAACTTCTGAGTTGCTCTTGAGCACAGAAGAACAGATATAGGAATTACCTTTTTTCTTTGCATTAACCACAAGGATGGCTTTGTGGCCTGGTTCCTCACAGAGCAGCAGTGTTCAGGGCACAGAAAAATCTCAGCACTTCATCTACGAAAACTTGTGCACCAATTGGAAACCCAGGGGTTTCACCGCTAGGTCCTCCATGACCTTTACAGAACTGAGACTTGTTTTCAGCCAATTCTGCAATACCTTTTGAATGGTGTTCAGTCTCATCTTGAACTTGCAACAAAATATTTATTTTTATCAGAGGTTTTTATATGCCTATATTGGGAAATTCTGCAACAGTTCTAATCATGGTGATATAGAAAATCCAAACCGACACATGGGGTCATTTCACATCCAAAATTCCTCTTTCAGATCCAAATATGCTTGATACCCAGTAAAAGCAATTTCCTCCACTAAGCTCTTAGCCTTAATATTCCTTGTGGTATTTCTAAACACAGAAAGAACAGGTGACGTGCCAGGTCATAAAGAAGATCCTAAGAGATAAAAAATACCTGCATTGTAGTTCTGAAAAAAAGGGAAATTAATATACCACTGCTTTTCAAAATGTGAATAGATCTATGAAATACTAGCATTCTTTTTAATCATTCAGGCATTCTTAGACCTTTTTCTTCAAACAGCCTTCCTCTTCACAAAATTCTTCCTAGGTGTTTCTATTGCTGTACAGGAAGGTCTAGAAGAACTCCAAAAAAGTCATGAATTAAAAATAAGCTGAAGACACCTCTTGGTCTAGTCTGTGGCTTTTCTACCTTCATGAAACAGGCCACTTTAAAAAAAAAAGTGTAAATATAACCCTTTATAAATGTCTCATATAGAGGATGTGGTATGGTTATGCAGCAAAATACTCAACCTCAAGAGCTCAAATAAGTGCTGTCGATTTGTCACATAAAAAAAAAAATACAAAATCTTTTATCTCAATCCTTCACTGTCTGAAACTTCATGAGATTCAGGAATACTCCTGTGCAGCAAGTTCTATAATGGTTTAATTGTCTTCATATTCATTGCAGGATAGTTGTTACATCATAACAATTTTCAGAAAGCACACCAAGCTCCTGTCATCTGGCACCACTGGCCTGGGTGCTCCTGAACTCACTAATTTCCTTTGCCTGGTCAATTGCTTGGAAATTTATCCTGTCATTTTTGTCATGATTCCATATTACAGACTCCTGTGAGTTAATTCACAGAATCATAGAATGTTTTAGATTAGAGAGCACCTTAATGATCATGTAATTCCAATCCTCTGCCATGATCAGGTTGTCCCCCAGCTCAGGCTGCCCAGGGCTCCACCCAACCTGGCTTTGAGCACCTCCAGGAATGGGGCACCCACAGCTTCTCTGGGCATATGTGCCAGGGCCTCACTGCCCTCTGAGTAAAGATTTTCTTCCTGACATCTAACCTAAATCCCCCCTCTTTTAGTTTAAAGCCATTACCTCTTGTCCTATCACTATCAGACCATGTAAAAACTTGTTCCCCTCCTGCCTTTCAGCTCCCTTTAAGTATTAGAAGGCCACAGTGAGTTCATCCTAGAACCTTATTTTCTGCAGTCTGAACAAAATGAAATCCCTCAGCCTTTCTTCACGAGAGAAGTACGCCAGCCCCCTGCTCAACTTTGCCTCCTCTGGACCCACTCCAACAGCCCCATGTACCCCCTTTCCTGGAGGGTACACCTCAGAAGAAGTGTGGATAATCTCTTCCCTTTCCCAGCTGGCCACCCCTCTTATGGAACTCAAGACAACCTTCCAGGTTGCAGGCACACTGCTGGCTCCTGTTAAGTTTTTCATCTACAAGAACACCTATGTCCCTATCTGCAGGTCTGCTCTCAAGAAGAACTTTTTTAATTAAGTGCTGTATGAAAAAAAAAAAGTCTGTCCTAACCTCTTATCCTAGTATTTTTTCCTTATTTTCCTGTCCTTTCTAAAACGGACCCAAATTCCTTTAGATTCCCAGGCTCAGGTAGCAGCTCTGAATACTTAGACATTGAGAGACTTCTTGACTTTTCTTAGCCCTGTGCTAACAATTCCCAGAATCTTATCTGAATGTCACTATCAGTGATAATATAAGTCACAATGAGCAGCTGATATCAGACACAACACAAATTGGTTCACAGGCACTTCCTTCTCATTTGTTAACAACCTGCTCTGCTCACCTATTTGTTAGCTATCACAAATGGTCAAAAACATAGAAGAAGGAAGTCACATAGTGAACACTCATTTTTTTATGCATTTCATATACATTTAATCTGAGGAACTTTACATTTTTCTGTTACCATACTTTGGCTGTTTTTCTACTTATTAAAAAAACTTCTAAATAAAGAGGTAGGTGCAAATCATTGCCAGGCGATGCAAATGGGTGGAAAAAAGGACTGCCATTACAAGTGTGCAGTCCATAATGTAATGAGCTGTGCATTGAACATTAACAGCTAGAAAGAGACCCCACAATTAGTGCAGAGCTAAAAACATCAAAAATGAAACTTAGAAATAGTAGGAAAATAATATCTGAAGAAGAAAGAAAATACCATTGTGCTATAGACTAAATTTCTGATACTCCTGTAACTTGAATATTCTGTAAAGTTATAATTCTTCCAATTTATATAACATCTACTAGAAGTAGCAAAGATACAGAGAAAGGGTAGGCTGTATGATCAGATAGGGAATTAAATCTATATGTAAAGAGTTTAAAATAGAGTAGGCTTCTTGGTTTGGAAAGGAGGCTTATAACTTATGACAGGCGGAGAGGACATGGACACGGGGCTGCTAATTGTAGTTACTTGTAACATAAAAAGTAGATCATGATAATCTAATTGTCAGATTAATTTTCATGCGGTAAAATGGATGCAGTTTTCTGAAGGACAGTAATTAAAAACATTATAAAAAGGGTTGTCACAAATACGTAGAGTGATGCTTCACTGGGGGTACGAAACAAAAACAGTTGAGATGCAAATTAGTATATTTCTAAATCACTATTTGCAGAGATGGTATAGCAGGAGGAAGCTGATGAACACATTCATGGCCCCATCTCATGCTGTTAATGGTAACTTTAAGAATTGATGGCAATATCTGCCATTTTCTATGCTGATTAACCTTTGCAATCAGACTGTTACACACTAGCCACTTGTTTCACACAACCACACAGGGGATGCAAAGAGGCAGTACTCACTAGAATGCCATTCTGTTTGTTATGTTTGTGCTATTCTTCAGGTGAGCAGCTGCTACTGCCCATCTCCCCTTTGCTTACTCTTTGTACATGCTCCATCTCTACTTCCTTGTGGCAGTGCCAGGTTGATGCAGACACCAGTTAATTAGCCCAGCGTGTTTACTAGCTTGAGCTCTGTGCTCTGTCTCACCTTCAGGGTAATTTTGGGGAGATAAAGAGTCAGTCCTGGAGGAACATGTCTCTGTTCAGCATATGAATTCTGTTTGATTTCAAAGAACTCTCTCTGTGTGTGCCTTTCAGATAGAAAACAGTACTTTGAAAATTGAGTTTGCTTGCCTTTTCTGTTATTACCACAACTTTTTACTTTCAGATTGCTTTGTAAGGAAATTCCAGCAAACTTGATCCAGAGGAGCTGTCTTTGGTCCAAGCAACTAGGCAGCTCAGAAGAAATTAACTTAAAGATTGAATAGTAGAAATAATCAGCTGACTTCTCCAGTGATGACAGGGTTAGTAACTGCCATTATTCATATCCTTCCTTAAAAACCAACAGCCTGGAGGGAGATGGTGACAAGAGAAAATCAGAGATACCCCGTGTGAAAGGCAGTGAAACAGATAACCAGGAACTCCCTAGAGGACATTGATTCTTATGCAAAATGCAGTGTTTCAAAGGATGGAGCTGAAAGTACATATGTGCTCTTTGTTTTTCCTACAGGTTCCCATTTCTTAAATAAAAACCATCCCAAAACAGAAGTATTATGTGCTAAATTACTGTGAATCTTGAAAGACAGGTGAATAGAAAATCAAGCTGACAACCAAAGTCGAACTGGACACTGGGAAGAGTGCATTAGTCTAAGAACAGGAAGAACAAGCAAACCCTGACATTACTGCCAGAAGTCAACACCTCTACCTAAGAAATGTCTATCCAGTCAAAAAGCAAAACAACAACAACAACAAAAAACAGCAAACAGACAAAGCAACCCTCTGTTTGAAGCCTATCTACACAGAAGAGAACTTCTGATTGCATAGGAAGACAAATTTTTACCAGGTTAATGATAAGCAAATTTTACAGTAGTGAAGAATCATGTATCTGATTTTAAACTCCATATTGCCATGAAGATGAGACCTTTGGAGCTGACTGATATTTCAGGTTTAGTAGCTTTTAGCAGCATTAATTCTAGTCATAAAATTCAAAACTTCAGGAAAAATATCATGAAAATTTGATTAGGGGTGGCAAAAATATTTGATTCATAGATTCATAGATTCATAGATTCATTAGGTTGGAAAGGACCTACAAGATCATCTAGTCCAACCATCCTCACACCACCATCCCTACCCACCAAGCTACTAAATCAAATCCCTTAGCACCTCATCTAAACGCTTCTTGAACAGCGCTAGGGACGGTGCCTCAACCACCTCCCTAGGCAGGCCATTCCAGTGCCGGACCACTCTCTCAGAGAAAAAATTTTTCCTCAAATCTAATCTAAATCTTCCCTATACTTCTCTATTTGGATAATAGAGAAACTGTTCTGAAACTCTGAATGGATTTTAGGAAATTGTTTTTTTCTCACCATTTGTATGCACAGATAAATTAGGCCCTTGTCTAAATATTCTGCTCAAATATATTTTCTCCTAGAGATTATACATTCCTAATTGTTTTGCAGAGTGTTACACAAATGCCTGTAATTTTTATAATCTTATGTTGATTCAGTAGTTCAGCTCATGTCAAAGACACCACAGTTTTAGGTAACTTATTATAAGTAAATACAAATATACACTGAATCCATTCAGATAAATAATATTATTAATGAATATTCTATCACACTACATGGTTGGAATTAATCCTTATGACATTCTAGAGGCTCTTCTTGGCAGAAGATTGTTTTTCACTCATTTCTTTCAAGCAATAGTCATGTGTTGACATTGTTATATTTCAGAGCAGCCATGCGTCCATATCACATGGTAAGATTCTGACACTGGCACAGCAGATTTGCTGTTTCACTTGGGCCTGTCTTGAGGCTTGCATATGTCTTGATAATGTGCATATCTGCACTGGACTTCTAAATGGATTTTTTTTGTCCTGCATGCAGGCAAACAGATGTGGCATTGTCACTCTTGGGCCTTTCTTAATATATTACAGTGATGAGTCCCATAAACTTTAAAATATCACACAGTAGCATATCACTTTGTAAAATTCCAGTACAAGGGCACTGTTGCCACCTGATGAGTAAGCATGTAGCGTGAGGGGATGGAGGCATTTGTGCTCTTCTAAGCAGAAACCAAGCTCCCTCTGAAGTGCACACTATACTGCTGAAATTATTTTTAGCCTCACAAAAAATACCGCATTCATTCAAAATAGACATTTCTCTCATACTGTAACCACCATTAATGCCTTCATGGAGATCAGAGGAAAATAGTTATTATTTGATTCAACTAAGTGATGGCACACAATGACTTTCAAAAAGCAGCCACTTTATGTAGTACTCACAGCACTAAGGTATACCACATTAAGGTATACCACAATTTCCAAGGCCTTTTTTTTACCTTTCCACTTAGTAACTGAAGCTCTGGATAATTACACACCTGGAAAACTGTCAATCTGAATGCATACATTCCGTTAGTTATTCATAGTGTTGTAGATTTGTTTTCTTGTTCCTAGAAAAAACATGACAATGAATTGAGTTGTTGGTTGTCTCAGGTTTTTTAGAAGAACCATCATTTTCAGTGGTAAAATACTGAGTTCAGTTATCTGGGTTATATGACATCATGCAAAAAAACCCTCTTGACTTTAATCTTTCCCCAGTTAACTCAAACATTAAATCAGCATACATTATTAATACAATGGTGTGGCTAAAGTGATTGAAAATTCGGAGATTGAAATAATATTTAGTTCTCTATAGCAGCTGTTCAATATGTAAAATATGGGATAATATTTTTTAAAAAGTTCCAGCGAGCCCTTTACTTTTCTCCTCTTGAAATCCCACAAATTCAAACACAACAGTCCATCCATCTTGTCTACGAAACCAAGTAATCTCAAAGAAGTTCAATGGGAAATACTGTCCCATTTTATTCCTGAATCTTACTTGTTCTGAGGTAGAATGGACTCACATCTGCAGTGAGTCTTAATGGAGAATCTGAGGAAATAATGTAAGTAAAAGTTAACAATAGCTTGAAACACACTACAAGTGTGAAACTTGAGATTTTCCTGTGGAATATTTTCCAGAAGATTACATTTGTTATGGTCAGAGAAAGAAACGTTTCTCTGAAATGAGGTGAGAAAAGTCTAAAACAGATGGAGTGGCTGAGAACATTGGAAGATGAAAAAGAAAGATGGAAGTTCTCATCAGGCAGCTGATTTTATTTATCAGGCTTGTATGATATAAAAATATGGCAAAATTTACCCCTGTTGTTTCCTTCCAATACTTCTGTACTATATATTATTCACCCCGAGTGGAAGATACCAGGAGCTTAATTGGAGACCTCCACACTCCCCCGTTGTTGACAAGGTTGCAAGTGAATAATAAAAGGGGAATACTTAGGAAATCTCTTAATTAGGGTTTTTGTTTTGTTTTGTTTTGTTTTTTGTTTTTCTAGAGAAAAATTATAGCATTAATGACAAATAAGGAAATAGAAGGAGAGTTTTGTTTCCTTGGAGATAAAGGAAATGAGGTCTATCTTAAGATTAATTGCAAATTAATTTACATTACGTGACTACTGACTTCTGGGTGATAAAAACTAGATATCAAGTCATGTGCAGTGTTTTTTCCTACAGTCATGCACATTAGCAGACCAGCTTACTGTCAGCTAACATGGAGAGTTAATTCCACTATTCTCACTGGTATAACACTAAGAGAAATTATTCTCTTTCAGCTCCTGTTTTTAGTAGTATATCAAGTGATTTATTTATATAGCAATGTATGCTGCATATGGTATGACAAGTAAAAAATATATTAGTTTCATGATCTGAAGACTGCAAATAGTTTTTAACATGAAAAAGAGGCAGAGTAAATGTCTTTCTTAGATGTGTGAAGAATTGGACAAAAGTCCTGGAAAATAAAGAGTACTGCATCACTAGGCCTTCAGCAAGATTTTTACGTACTGGAGTAGATTTTTCCCAAATTACACAGAAATATGAAGGTGAAAAAGAAAGAACAACAAATAAGTCTGCAATTACAATCTAATACTGTGCGTGCTGAGAAATCCCTGGTACATGTTAATTAATGCCCTACTGTGTTTGGCAGACTACCAAGGACTGGGACTGTAGACACAGGGATCCTTTAGACTAGAAGTGGCTTACAACGAGCTATATTTATACAAGATTTGAATGCTCTCTAGGAAAAAGCTTTTCTTTTGCTGTTAGTGCAATTAACTTAAATGAACTGCCATCTATCACAACATCTTACCATTACTGTAGTGAAATCTTAAACTCTATTGGTTGGGAAAAGAAAACAAAATACTTTTAGTATTAATGTGACATTTGATCAAGAAAATATTCTAAAAAATCTAGTGATCTTTATCAGATTCTTCTAGAAAAAAAGGAAGTGATAAACCTTATCACTGGTTTACTCCTTTTTCTCCAACTTACAAAAAAAGACATTTTTATTCTTATTAAGAATAAGATAAATTTACCAGATATTCTAAGAAATATTTAAAAAGTAAGTTTATCTGGCAAGAACACTGAAAAAATAACTATTTACTATAGAAGAATAATTGCTATTCATTAATTAGTGTTAGTATTTACAACAGAAAACTAATGTAAAATATGGTGTTTGTTCAGCCTAGAACTGATCAGAATGTTCAAGCAAAAACAGTACAACTTTTCAAAACCAGATCTTCAAAAAATACAAAAAAAACCCCAGCTCGCAGATGAGTTAAAAACTAAGGATAACCCACAGAAATCATTGGCTGAACAGTTTTAAATGGCAAATAAATCTGTCAGAATTATGTTTTTTGTAAGCTTGAAGGGAAGAAAAAAAGCTGAACACAGAATTTATAAATCCATGAAAAATGTACCTATTACAAACTGTTCATCTATTCTGCTAATTAATATGTGTAATAGCAGTTATACACTATAGAGATAGTGTGCAATTTTCATGTCATGCAAACAATTATACTCGTTATAACAAACCTGCAATTATCACAATAAAAGGCCACAGCTATATTATTTTTTTTCAGTTTTCTTAAAGATGTGGCCCATGGCCACAACATCCAGGAATAGAGTGCAGCATGAACAAACTACTCAGACTCTTTGCACTGTCCAGGCGATAGAATTTCTTTGCTTGACCTTTATAGAAGAGAAAACAAGAACTGAAAACCAAAGAAAAAATAAAACAATAGTAAGAAAAAACTTACAAAGGTTTTTTTTTTTTTTTAATGAAATATTAGATTCTTTTATCTTTTTTTTTTTTTTTTTAAATCTACAATAGTTTATCATCTCTACACATCAAAGATGAGGCCAGATCTCCTCCTAGACTCCATCTTCTTCCCTGGGTCCAAGACCAGCCTGCAGTTCCTACCACTTGGGAAAAATGGGACTCAAAGTCATGCCTAGGCAGCTAGTGAAGAACTGAAGGGTTTAGCAAAGAATCCTAGCAAAAATATTTACTTTTTCTGACTGCAAGTCTTTGTGGAAGCCTTTTTGTCTGGCTTAGAACTCCCAGGACCTATGCAATCTCTTCTACAATATATGCAACAAAAAACTCCATCCCTTCAAGGTTTTAGCACTGTTCTCCATTTTTAAAATTTAATTTCAGTAGACATGGAAGTTTGAAGGATTGCTAAAGTGATAATTCCAGAATGGTTTCCATTTATTCTCTTCTCGGAATGTATGAGAATTTAATTTTGACAAGCCTCAATTGCCCATAATATGACTTCCCAAGAGCAATTCTGCTGTGTTCATTACTGATATACATAAATTTATTTATTTCTTATCTCATTTCCTCTTCTGCACGTTAGATTTTTAACTATATTTATTCCTGCTGGGAATAAACAGAAAGTACATTTCCCCTCTCTCTGACTACCAGTAACTTAGTGGTTCTTTGTGTAGCATATCTGTTGACCTATTTAACCTTGAATTATTTGCTTAATGAGTTTTTGCATATTTTTTCATCCGTGAAATGAGAACAGCACTATTTTCCTAATTCTGAGTGCTAAGCAAGCAGTTATATTTTATTTTCATGACATTTACAGAAGACAGTTCCTTCATGTGCCTACACTACCTCTTGGAAGACATGTGTGAGCCCTTAGTGGGAGCAAAGAATAACAAGCCACACATCTGCAGCCAATTAGAGACGAGGGAATTAGTGCACAGGCTTCCACGTCCTTATGATGTCAGCTACACTTCAGAATCCAGATCATTTCTCATCAAGTAGTTAACCTTATTCAAACATATCATGGATTTTTATCTCAACTGAAATTTTATATCTAATTATGTTACTTTTAATTTTTTTAGTAATATAGCTGTTGACCATATAGATCTTATTTTTAGTACTCATATTAAGCAGCAGTAATTTTTCTTCTACAAATATCGTTAGCCAGTGCTGAATATTTCCATTACTCTCAGGTAATTTTATTTGCTACATGAGCTGATTGTTTTGCATACTATGTACTATGACTTATTTTGCATACTATGTACAAAGACTATCTATATTTTCACATACAATTAATTCTAAATACTTTGTTTCTTTCAGCTGCTCTGAGTTTATTAATAGCCACTTTCATTTCCTGTGCTAATTGTCTGAATGTTGATATATGCAATTTTATAAGAATTGAACTACTGCAATTCCTACAAATTTCTACTTCTCTTAAAATAAAACATGATTTATATTTTTTCTGCAATCTAACTTCTTCTTTGCTTAGCAGATCAAAATTTCACAAAGAGGGTCAACATTATCTGGTTCAAACAGTTATTTTTGGAGTAAGAGCTGAAAATAAATACTTTGTAATATAAAAATAAAAGGGAAATTAGGGCAACTGATTTTCTCCCTTTTATTTTTGTGCTTGAAGAAATTATTTTCGTGCTTCAGGCACCAGCTTTGTTCCATGACATGGATTTACCTTCAGTTCTCAACAAAAATCCACCTGAAAGCAAGGATGCATGTAGAACATGAATCACCTTGGATATGGAGTTGAAGATGAACAGAAGGCAAGAGAATGCAGAGGGGATTAATACAAGCAAATTCTGTTCATATAAATTGGAAACAATCTCTGGCAATACAACTGCCCTTGATTAAAGGCTACAAAACTTTAGAAAACTTGAAAAGGGAGATGATGGATTTCTGCTTTCAGTGACTTAGATATCACTGAGCAACTCTTAGTTCTTGACATTTTTACCACTTGACACGTAAATCAAACCACAGCCCCACCACAAAGTGGCCCTTAGCAGTAGATCAGGTTCACTTAGATACTTGCTACCTTCTGAGAGAGAGGTGTGATGAAAGCTTTTCCTTCTACTGTCTGAGCAGAACACTCAGATCATAAATATTTCTTACAAATCCACCTAATCAAAAAAACAAAAAGCAATAACAACAACAAAAAACTACAACACCAAAACAAACATAAATCTGAAGAGATTTCTTGCCTGCCAGCTCTGCCTGTAACTGTACAAGTACAGCTGTGTAAGTAGGTTTCCCTAGTATTCAGGGACATCACAATCCACCAGCCTTGGTCCAAGCTACAGACACCTACTTCTTACCCTCCTTTCCTGAATGGCCCCATTCTCTACTATCACCTCACAATAATTCTGTCAACAGGACTATGTTCCACTGAGCTTGATGATAGCACAGACAACTTTCTCTAGAAAAGGAAAAAAAAATCTTTGGAAATTAATATTTTTTCAGTCAGAAATAGGAATAAGGAGTTTCTTTTGGATGATCTCTGCTTGTTAACATATTCCCCATACAACCCATATTATTCCTTTTGCAAACCTCAGACAAGACAGGTAATCTTCAGTGTGGATATACTTTCTATATCTGATAAAGGAGTGTAGGTCAACCACTATCCTGTTCAGAACAGATAAGCCTATAATAAATTGTTTTGCCCACATGCATTTCCAAGAAGGCTTTTAAAAAGCCCTATCTCTTAGCCTTTATTGCTTCAGTTTATGCCTATTTGTTCTCTGCCTTTATTTATTTATTTATTCCGACTTCAGGTTTAGGATCTCTTATTTGTTCATTAAAATTAGTAATTTGTATAATATTTAAATAAAATTAAGTTACCTTTTTCTTTACAGACATAAATATATTATAACTCTGATAAGGTCAGCTATTAATAGCACTATGGAGAAACCAAGCTTGATGTGCATGGATGAAAGGAAAAGAAATTTGTTTTGTTTTTGAAGTCTATTCACCTAAGCATATTTCTTTCTTATTATTCAGGGAACAAAAGAGTAGTAATCCACCAGAGAAACTGGTCTTTCTAAGTCTTCTCTTATACAGTTTCTTTCTCAATGGATTCTGCCATTTTTTTCTAGTAGATGCTTACTCTGAGTTTGTTGAAGAAAGCAGTTAGCTGCCCCAAGTTGCTGGTATTTAAAATCATTCTTGAGGGATCTCACTCCTGCACTGTTTAAAATATTGACTGGTGCCTATAACCGTGTTTTTACTGGTAACCCTCCCATCCCTGCTGGGGAAGGAGATGCCATGGTTGCCATGGCAGGTGGAGATTTTTGCAGAAATAAATCCAGCATCCAGTGTTGGCATCATTCTTAGTACAAGAGTGATACAGCTGCAGATGGTAGCAGCAAAAAAACTAGCTGCAACACATTTTCATAAGATGTTCAAGAGAAGTTATGTAAAGCAAGAAATTGAATTCACAGTCACAGGTGAGTGTAAGAAATAAAGGAAACAGAACATAGAGAAACTGAACATTCTAGGCGGTAAGTACTATGAGCAGAGAAGGTGATCTGACTCACAGCTTGTAATCACTCTTTGTCAACGACTATCAGGTAACAAACATCCTGACCTTCTATTTTATGATGAATTAAATTCTCTTGTGAACAGATGCTATGGAGGTGCTACCATATGCTGAATCTCCTGTGGAACTTGATTAGAGAATCAACTTGTCCTAGTCTGGTTTAGAGGGAGAGGCTCCAGATCCACATTGGACAAGTTGGGTAGACAGAGTACATCAGTACTGAAGGAGAAGCTGAAGTGGAGGCTGTGTGTCTCAGTATAGGGGAGCACCCACAACTGATTAGTGATGTAGTCTCCCCACACTAGTGCTGCAAACAAAATTCCCCCTCTCAAAATTGTCTTTGATTTACATGGAGAAGTAATTTTTAGCAGGAGAACTGCACTAAATATGAATCCTTTGATGTGTAAGCACAGCCTCATTAATACTACAGCAATACTAGTAATCACTGCAGGGGGCTTTGTGTATAAAATTCAAGAAAAGTTAGGTTAAGCCAATGAGGGTGTATAAGTTCAAGTTCTGAATCCAATTTGAAATATAAAAAATAAAAAATCAAATACTGACTTAAACCCTTAAGGTTTTGTCAGTGGAACAGGTTGTCCTGTGGTCATCCCATTCCTGCAAGTGTACAAGACCAGCTTGGATGGGACCTTGGCTAACCTCGTTTAGTGGAAGGACATTCCTGCAAGATGTTGAAACCAAATGGTCTAAAAGATTCCTTCCAAGCAGAACCAGTTCACGATTCTGTCATCCCTTTGGTCACTGGTATGAAGGCTGTCATTATTTCCAATGAGGGAAGAAACTCAAATGTCCTCACCATCATATATTTTGATTCTGGTGAAATCCTTTTAACAGGGGTGGAAGATTAATTATAAACTGTTTATTTCTTTGTCCAGCAACATGATAGTACTTTGCTTGATAAATCCGCTATGAATAGAGGTATTTAAGGTTAATATTTTTTCTGTCAAGAAGCCAAATGGATGAGCTGGATCCAAGTGGAGCAGCCTGGCACTGGATACCTAGTGTGCTACTGCACTGGGACCTGCCTTTTAGAGGGTGTCCTGGGCTTCAGTGAGGACAGCATGGGAATGGAGGTGCAATTCTAAACGTGCCTGTCCCTCCTGGCAAAATGTCTGACAGAAAATGTCTCTTAAAACCTTGGCAGAAGAAAATGCCCACCCACTATCCTGGAAACTGTCAGCCTTCGAGCCAGGAACATCCTTGGAATGTACTGCTTGAAAGTGCAGCTGGCTATTTTAGAACAAGAGACAGCCTGACAGTGACAAGAGAAAAGCCCATTCCCTTCTGTTCAGCCATGGTGAGACCGCACCACCAGTTCTGCTCAGTTCTGGGCTCTCCCCTTCAAGAAAAGCCTGAATATAATGGAGAGACTTCAGTGAATGGCAGCTAAGCTGCTGGAAAGACTGGAGCATCTCTCCCACAAGGAGAGGGCTGGGACTGTTCCTCCTGATGCAGAGAAGGCTCAGGGGCAACTTGTCAATGTCAATAAATTTTGGGAAATCCTGAAACTGGTGGCAGAGCAATTGCTTCTAGTTCTTCTTGAGAGATGAAATACAAATTCAACATCATATTCTATTGTAAAGACAAGATAAAGAGGGGCTATGGCACAGTGCCTGGGCACCCCATAGTTTCTGCTACCCCTGTGTCCCCCTCTGAAGCTGCTGAAAACAAACCCTCACACTGCCCAGCTGCAGGTGTCCACGCTGAGCTACAGTGGCACTGGGATTTCTCCTGGGGCAGCTTCCTTCGGATCCACCTTGGGTTGGACTTGAACGGGCTTTACGGCCCCCTCCAACTCAAAGTTTTTCATAATTCTATGAATATACATGTGATCTTTTCCCCACATAAACTGCTGGTCATGTGGAAGGAGAAGCATTCAGCAAGATGTTTATGATTCAGACTCTCATTTTTATCAATTCTCAGTTTCACAACTGGTGAAAATAGTGAAATATCATTTCCACTTTCTCCTATACAGTCCCTTGAGACATGAATAGGATCATTCACTTCTAACTAGCAGCCTCCTTTCAAGAATCTTATAGGAACTTAATATCTTTGAAGCTTTAGCTTAGCCTGCAGCTCTAGTAGAAATCAGCCAAGAAGGTAACAGTTACTTGGAGGGGAGAACTGAACAGGAGATAGTTAAACAGAAATATGGATGTTCTCCTTGATTCAAATGAAATAATCTTTTTTGATACAAACAAATGTTATATCTAAGTTTTCTCTATCTGCCTGTTTTTTCCCACCATTAATCTTCCTACACCATTTTATGGCCTAGATTTTTCACAATTCTCATCCAGCTCTCATCCAGTAAGCCCCAGCAACAAGCACTCTGAATGCAAACACCTCAGATTTCAAAGTAAAAGGAAAAGTTTACTCACATATATATTCACAAATGAGACTACTTGTTTCAACTGTAAAAACTAGGTAAAATTGCCACCTTAATGCACATAACCACTTTCAGATGTTTTTATTTCATCCACAGACCCAAAAATACTTTGCACTCTATAATGATTTCCAATAATTGAGAGGATATAGAAGGATAAAATCTTCTTACTTTCTCATGATAATCTAGCTAGAAAGAGACTGAACTAGGCAGAACCTTCAGGTCTTTGCCCAATCTGTCTGCTTGACTACAATAAGGAAGTACTGTATTTTATGATTACAATGACTGCAGCCTAAATATAATTTCCTTACAGAACATGTTCATCAGAAATACGGTATTTCATTTTTTCATGCTTATTTTTTTTTAACAAGCAGATCCCTAATATTTTAATGTGATTTTATTACTAAGCAAAAATGAAACAACAACAAACACACTGATGATGAAAAAGTGACATAAGAATGCTAAATGATATCTACTTCAAAAGAAGCATTATGCTTTTAATTACAGTAACGTTCTATGCTGGTAATCATAGCTATACCCTGAGTATCAAATGTTGATAAAACATATTTATATGTTTGACTGCAGTTTGCTACGATTTAACCAAGGGCACTAGAATACTTCAGGGCAAAGATAAAATAATCATTTCTGTTTATGAGCTTGACTCCAGGAGAGCATGGGCTAGACTCTTGCTTCAGAATGTGATATGTTCAACACTCAAGTGGCAAATCAACAAAGCACTAATGCTTAAGAGCCATGTGGCATCAATAGCTGACATCAGTCCTCTCACATGTCTAACTGAAGTATATGATTCAGTACTGCTGCTTTAAGATCAAAGCATCTAGAAGGACCAATTGGCAGAAGCTGTCTGGTTTTTATTTCTTTTTTATACTAGTAAGCAGAATGATGGTAATTCATAAGCAAAATACTGACCAGATGAACAGAAATCTACAGAAGACTGACAATTAAAAAATCACTTATATTTCTTTTTAACACAAATTCACACTCATGTTGTGGTATAAATATTTTGCAGTTGAAGATTAAATGTGTGCATAAAGGTCAACAGGTTTCTCAGATTATAGATTACAGTAGGAAAAAATGATCTCAGTATAAACAGAGATTAATATAGTGAAAGAATATATCAGAATATATGCATGTAAAACATACTTTCTGTGTCTGTGGTTTTGCATTCAAGGTATAAATATATTCTGTGCATAAATGATTTATTATAGAAATATCACTGTTTCTAGATTGCATTGCATACTAGATGAGCTGTCATTAGTAAAAGGATGCATGGTTTTTCAACAAAAGGAGACAATGAGGCTGCCAGAGTGTTGAAGTAGTTTGGGCGTTTATATATGCATGCATGTATGCGAGTGTGTATGTCTGTGTGGGTTTGGTGTTATTTTTCAGCACCCATCCCTGCCAATCTTTGCATTGCTAGATGGGAAAATCATATCCATGGCAACGAACTGCACCATTGCTATCCACATCAGTGATGTCTCCAATCTTAACTGTCAAATATTCTATGCACATCATGTAAAATAGACCTCTTTTCCTTATACCTCTGTGCATCTAGTTTCCGTGGCTACATGTTTATGCAAATGAGAATTATCCTTCTCCTCTTGGGTTGATGGAATTTGTTTTGCACCTTGGTGATGTAAAGCCATGCTATCGCGCTATCTGGTATACCGTGTAATTGTAAAAGCTATATTATAATGATAACTCCCTGTAAATTGGTCTACTAATACCATCTACCCTGCTCATGTGGAAGATCTGGAGAATGCTTTAAAAGAAGTACATTAACGTGGGGCTGAGGTATGAATAAGGTTTAACTGTCTCTCTAGAGTGCTCTAATTTTCAAGTTGCAGATCTAGTACTTGAATTGTTCTTTACTGAATGATGAATTAGTTACAAATTTTTATTCAAAGACCTAAAATTCCAAGAATTTTCCTTAACAGGAAAAAGTCCCAACAAACAGTCTGGGTTTCTGCTCATCTTCTAAGGGACATACAGTCAAATTCTGTTTCCTTGGTCTTATTTGAATGGAGACTCCTACAGTAACATTCAAATAACACACAGCAACCTTCAGCATCATGCAGTAAATCCACAAATCCTACAGAAATGCCGAAGTAAGAAGCTATTGTGTTTCAAACACACAGTATCACATGGAGGTGCTGACTCACGCTATCACTATCTGGTTTAAAATACTCTGATCTGTGAGTAGAAGATATTTGGAGTTGCTGCCACCAGAAACCAGAACAGGTTTCAAAGGTCAAAGCTTTTGTTTTTTCATGCCAAGAAGGGGCTGGATGGCAGGACCATGACAGTGGTACCTGGTAAACATAAAGTGCTGGACAAAAGATGCAGTATTAAAAAAAACCTGTTCTCTTAAAGCAAAGACTTTTTGGTGTTATTTATGTCTGATTCACAAGGATAATCTTGTGACTTTCTTGTACACTGTGTGCTGTGGAATGGATGAAGTAGTTGCATAAGTCTGTGACTCAACAGAAGAGCTGCCAAAGGATAAACTGTTCTTGACAAAAATAAATCCAAAATCTGTCTAACAGTGAACAGCCAAAAGAATTGGGTGGTTCTTATGGCACAAGTGGTCTTATACTAGTTGTTCAGACTGGAAATCATTTCTTCAGTCCTTGCATACTGATCACTTACCTCACAATGAAAGGCTTCCTTACATAAGCTATCTATTTAATACAATATTTCAGTGTTAGCTGAGAGCAGTCAAAGAACAGTGCAAGAGCCCTTATCATCACAAAGTTTCAACTAATCAAAGATTAGGAGAGTATTAAAACCTGTACCTCCAATGTAAGATGCAAACTTTCCTATAAATATCAATCTTCTTTCAACTATTATCAATTTATCGTATTTTAACTGGTAAGGTGTAATAGACACAGTGCTGATCACACGCCATATTAGAGTCTTGAATTATCAATTTCATTGGTGATACTGAGCAATGGTAATGCCTCATCCTCTGCAGAATAAAGAAGCTCAAGAAAACACCATTCCATTGACAATGTTGTGCCTGGGATTGTTATCTCTATAGGCATTTTCCACGAGGACAATTTTAGAATCAGTTTCTAAAATGGCAGCCAGCATCTTCTGAAAGAAATATGTGGAGCCGTGAAAGATCTCTGTGGGTTGTATTAATGCATTTATCAACATGATTGAAATTGCAAGATCACTTACAACTGCAATAAAACCCTTCTGCCATACATGAAACACCATTATGCTGTCACTAGTTCTAGATGCGATCAATAACTTTACTTCAGGCTTGTGAAAATTTATGTACAGGCAAAACAGTTCTGTTCAGACTTGATCTGAGTAGCCACGTAAGCCTGGAAACTTCTTTCATTTATGTTGTTGCATGGTCTGGATTGCAGCAGTGTGATCTGAGATTGAGGGATTAAGAACTCCAAGTGAAGAGGCAAAATAAAGCATAATCAAGACGTAAACAAATATAAGATCAGTCTATGGTATATTGTTTGCTCAAGCAGTTAGGCAAGTGATTTCCAACCATTACTGCTATTTGTCAGTTTCTATAGAGTAGCTATTAGTGTCTTTATTGTTTGCTTAGTTGAAGTTAGACTGCATCATTAGCAGCTCCACCTTCTGCCATTCAGATGTTTCAAATGAATTTGTCTTCACTGTGAATAATAGTTCTCCTAGTCTTCTGGAAAGACTGAATAGCAGTTAAATGAACCTTTTAAAGCAGTACAAGGCTTTGTGGAATCAACCCTTCCCTTTGCATCATCAACTTTCTTATTATTCCCACTTCTGAGAAACTGACATCTTCTAGACTAAATCATGAAGTTCCTAATACGAGCAGTAGATAAAAATAATTTTCAAGAGAAAATGAAGAGATAAAGATGGGGGATGGGAAGAGTTGCAAAATTGGCAATTCACGGAAAACATTTTATATTTCCCTATCACCTACACTTTTTATTAATTTTGGTACCGCAATGAAGGATGGTGCAACTTCATACCAACCTGGCTTGTTTACTGCTGAATGACCATTACTCCATCCACTCATCCTTCAGCATTGTGAAAACCTTAGCTGACAACATTGTTAAGGGAATATTAATCAGTTAGTTACATGCTTTTACTCTGCAGTGTGCATGTCTGTGTACAATATGCTGAACTACAACAAAGACAATTCTTCAGTGGTCCATTTCTTCATTTACACAAATCAAACAAATAGCTGAGAGTAGTTCTTAATGACCAGTGTCAGCAGTTCTCTTTGATGACTGCAGACATGATAGCTCTTTTCACAATAAGCATCCATCTAAAGCATCACTAATACCTCTTAATTCATTTTGGGTCCCCAAACCTAAAGACTTTTCACTAATACAAAATCCTGAGCACAGTCATCAAATCAAACCTGTTTTCTTCTTTGTTATGTCTAATAAATAGCAAATGTAGTTCAACCTTATTCTCATCAGACTTATTCCACTCCTTCTCTTTTCTTACACTTAGAATGTTTATTCTAAAACCAGGAGAAAAGATAGCTTTATGTAGCTTATGATTTATTGATTGAATCCTGCCTATTTTACCAAGCATTCTTCTGCCTGTTATTTTATACTAGCTTGATCTGTAAGATTTCAGGATCTTTATGACTTTAAAATTGGCTACATCCCCTTTTCCTGTTTTTGTAAGTTAGGAAATATTTATAAGTACTATTTATTTACTCAACTATTTTACAATTAATGTTTTTACTATTCTACCCTATTGATTAAAGGATCTATTTATCTATTGATTATGTCAATGTATTTGAAACCTTTTTGTAATTCCCACAGAATGCAATGCTATTCTGACAGCAATCTTGGTAATTTGAATATGGGCTTTATGTGCACAATAACTAATGGCGTATCAAACATTAAATACCAAATCCACTCAATCTTACTTATGAAAATTTGTTGATGTCTGGCCATAGACTGCTGAGTTTTCAACATAAAATCCACACTATTATTTGTCACATACTCAGCTGCAACATGGAAGCTTATATCACACTGTTTTTCGTATCTTATATCCCTGTAGATTTGCCTCTTTTTTGGTGGAAAAGTGAAAGCCCACTGACAGATGTAAATGAAGGTTTAAATATAGCTGATGAAATCTTGATTTTTGGTGACAGTGCAGGAGGAGGAAACAGTCTATTTTGACTTTCAGATTCAATATTATATTCTAAAGGTTAGGAAAAAATCTTTCACTTTTATGAAAAACAAGGGAATACAACAAATACATATCTTATTAGAGCAATTTTTCTGCACTGTTTGCAGACTTTTGCCTTCTACAAGGTATACTTTGCTATTCTTTCTCTGTTCTATTGATTTCATAGTCACAAACAGATGGAAAGGACAAGGTTCCCCACTATTCTGCCCCCGTGGGGCCCCATATGAAGTACTGCATCCAGGCCTGGAAACACTAGCACAAGAAAGAAGGGGAGCTGGGTGGGTCCAAAAGACAGACATGAAGATGATCAGAGAGCTGGAGCACCTCTTCTATGAAGAAAAGCTGAGAGAGATGGGTTTGTTCAGCCTGGAGAAGAGAAGGCTCTGGCGTACTGCAGTGTGGCCTTCCAGTACTTGTAGGGTGCTTATAAGCAGGATGGGGAGTTCTCTGACAGTGACAATATAAGGAGGAATGATTTTAAACTAAATGAAGGGAGATTTAGATTCAATGTCAGGGGGAAATTTTTCACTGAGGGGGTCGTGAGGCCCTGGCACAGGCTGCCCATCCCTGGAGGCATTCAAGGTCAGGTTGTATGAGGACCTGAGAAGCCTCATCTGTTAGCTGGCAATCCTGTCCATGGAAGGAGCTTGGAACTAAATGATGTTTGATGTCATCTACAACCAAAATCATTCTATGATTCTGAGATTCTACGATTCTACGTACTAGTCAGAAATAAAGATTTAATTTGTTTTAAAGTCTGAGCTGCAAATCCAACAGCCTTGGCAATTGAAAATTAGCCATACTCTCCTTAAACACCAGAATCAATCACTAGAGCAGCGGTATCTAGGACTAGGGAGATTTTTCCCCATAGTAGTTTAAAATAAATATAAATTCTAGTGGAATTAGATACACAAAATCAACATTATCACCCTGTTCCTTTAATCTACTTCAATTTGAAATCTCAAAGGTTATCAATGAATTTTATGATGTGTCAGATATCCTTTTCATTCTGGATGATTTTGCTAGAAAATGGTGAAATCTGATTAGGATAATACATAGAAAGAAAACAGATGAAAATTGTGGAAACACTGTTGCCCCAGTAAATTCTATTCAAGAAATGGAAATGCCTTGATGAACACTCCAGAGAAATTTTTGTTTTTCAGGAAGGAAGATTACTTTATCATCTTCAAATATAAAAAGAGCTCCACCCCATCACCCTGCAAAAAAAAAAAAATTAAAAATATTTACTTGGCTCTGATGAAGAGTGAAAAAAAAAGAGAGAGAACATATCTTCAGAAGGAAGTAATTTATATTTCATACTACAAATGTTTCCTTAATGAGTGCTATCAGATGACTTCTGGGAGGAATGAGACAAAGTGAAACTGTATGGTGTTTCATTTTTAAACAAGACAAATATTTCAAAGTATATCTGCCTTTCAACAAGCTCAAAGAAATAGAATTCTGGGATTATTTGGCTGAGAAAGGAAGCTCAGCCTTGCTAGTATTAGATAGATAACAAGTTTCAGCCTGGGATTTGGCTGGAAATAAAAGTAATTGCAGTGAATTTTTGATAGAAGGAAGTCAAGAATTAAAAATAACTATGTAAATGAAAATATGCATTTCTTTGTGTTTAGATTCCTGGAGTGGGAACAGACAATCTGCATCACTTTCATGAGAGGTGATCAGAGCTATATTGTCTCCTGAGGTTTTCTCTGTGATTTATCACAAGAGATGAAAAAAGGGCCATAATCCAGAAGGGTTTACATCAGAAACACATAGAATTTATAGTTTTTCTCTGAAAATGTTCTAAGAAATGAAATAAGAGGAAAAAAAATCCTTTTTTTTGTTTTGTTTGTTTGTTTGTTTGTTTTTAAGGGCAAATTTTTCTGTTGACCGTGACAAAGCTTGTTAGACACATACTGTGGCTAACCAATATGTTGAATCTTCCTTTTCTGAGAATGATATCCTTCACATGTGTACTATCTGCAGCGAGTTAATTTACATATTTTTCTCTTCTCTTGTTCTCGACATTAGTATGAGAGCATTTGCATTTCAGAAATGATGCTGACAAAGAGGGACTCATATGAACAGACGGGTAATGATAACAACAGTAAAACTGTTATATTGCAAAGAATAGTTAGGGTAATTTTTACAACTGCAAGAAAACTGAGCAGAGTGTTTCAGGAGAGCACCTGCACTAAACCAGTGATTGCACTCTTGGCGAAAGTTCCGGAGGAGTTTGGAGGAACTTCCTGAGATTTTAAATTCAAATATTTTTTAAATATCCCTCAGCAATCATGGATATCCACATGTGTTTGTTTTTCAGAAACAGTCCTACAATCACATTTTACTTTCAAGAGAATCTGAAAAAAAAAGTGAATTTCACATTCATACACAAATATTTGAATAAATTGATGGCAGATCTGTATCTGTGTATTTATGCAAGAGAAGCCCATGCACTAATCAAATCAGGAAACTTTTACAAAGACATGAGACAAATATGTTGGATCACAAAGAGGTTAAACTTTAAACCACAAAGATCCATTTCTGAGCAGAGCGAGGAGAGATGGTAATAAACATTTCCGAAGTATTAGCAAGTCTGTCACATCAAAGCAAATTAAAAATATATATATACAATGAGGGTATTGCACAAGCAGAAAAAGGAGCTAATTTTCTTGAATAATATATCAATTATGAATTATTAATTCAGCATTAATATTTGGCTTATAATTGATGTGGAATAATTCAGTTCTGCAAACAGGAAGAAATCTATGATGAGATTTATTCATACTTTTAAGTATGTCCTAACCCTAGTTTTTCAGATGTTTCAGTGCTTTCAAAGGTCTAAATCACCTTCTTTTCCCAGAAAGTTAACCACAGGTGACATTAAACTCCAGTTAGTATTCTACCTTCAGAGTTTGCCTCCTTCAGTCTGTCTCAGACTGATCTTTCGATCCTCTGAGATAACCTTATCTTCTCTACAACAAGATTTTTCATTGTATATTTCTGAGTTTCTTCAAATTTTTTGAATCTTTATTATATCATAAAGATATATAATAAATAATAAAATTGGAGAATCATCAAGGTAGGAAAGGACCACTAAGATCATCCAGTCCAAACCCCGCCCATTCCCATCATTCCTGCTGCACTTGTCCCTCAGTACCAGGTCTATTTGGTTCTTGAATACCTCTAGGTACAGTACCTGCAAGTACTGCACCTACCTGGGCAGTCTGATCCAATAGCTCGCCACTCTTTCAGAGAAGAAATTCCTCCTTATATCCATCCCAAACCTTTCCTGGTACAACTTGGGCCAATTTCAGGACATCCATGTACTGACATGAAATTTGTGTAATTCCAGTCTGGTGCACACAGCATGGATATGATTGGACCTATGCTTCACTTTTTCAGCACAGAAACTATTCTATTATTAAGTGCCAAACTTTGATATTTTCTACCTTTCATCACAAAATGACAGAGTCCATTCTATACCTTGAATGGAAGGCAGTTCGCTAATATTCACAGACAAAAATTTTGATTTTCATTGTTGTCCCTATTTTGGGCTATTTATTCAACAGTTAAACACAGCAAATACCTATTTCCTCATGTTGTTTCTGTGTGCCTTTGAGCTAGTGGTTTATTTGACCCTGTCCAGCAGTAAGTCCTCAGAGAAGAGCACAGAGGCAGCAGTTCTTCGCACAGAGATTGCTTATTTGACAGTGGAGCGAGAATGAAAGGATCCAGACTGAGTGAAATAAGGAGGGCAACAGTCAAATGCTCAAGCTCTGTACCCACAGCATCACTACCTTGAGATACATTTTGGAAGGCAAGGTCTGTTATAACAGAAGATCTTGCGTGACCATGATGAGCAGAACAAGGAACCACCATATTCAGACTTGCTTAAGTTTCATGACAGAAGCTCCTTCCATAGAGGACTCATAGAGATCATGAGTGCCAGACCTCTCCTCCTGGCCTAAAGCTCATCTATTGAAAGTTTACATACAAAAATGAGACACATTGTTAAGGTAGCTCTGCAAGCAATGTTGGGTGTTGGCTCTGAATAGACTCAGAAATGACCTTAAAACCTAATTCCACGGACTGAGGGATGACTGGGGTAAAATTAGTGAAATTTGATGGGGGAGCTACCAGAGACTTGTCTTTCTGGTCTTATGGCGTCTGCATTTGAAATTCCTCATCCCTCAGAGCACACCTATTATCAGAGCATACTGACAATGCCCTTAATCACCAGGTTCTCTGAACTTCTGTGCTTCATTCTCTCTCTGCTGTTTTTAATATATTTTGCTTTCAACTCATGCACAAAGCTGTCAGTTTTCCGAAACGCTTCCCTCTCCATCCCTCCTTCAGCATGCATGTCTGTATTTCTGATAATATCTGAATAAATCAAATGAAAAGGAGAGCATCCTGATTTAGAAGTGCAGAATCACAGCATTGCCAGCCCAGTTTGGTACTTTTGAAGTGGCTAAAAAAGTTGGTCTATTCGTGTGCAGTGCTGCAGTGAGATCTCATGGATCACAACCCTCATACCTCCAAGGCACTGTTGGGAACCTCTTGCTGAAACCTTAATTTAGGACTTTTTGTTTGTTTCTTGCATTCAATTTATTCAATTTTTATTGTATTTGTCCTTGATTTTTTTTAAACATTTCTACCATCACTCTCCAAATCTCTGTCTTTCTTGTGCTGCCAAAAAGACACCCCTGGTATTTAGGGGAAGCTGACTTATAGATGAATTATAGCAGATTAGATGAATAATAGATGAATTCTAGCAGACTGACACCTTTTCTTTGTCAGAACCTTGCTGAAAAGATCTGTCAGGCTTATCCTCAGTCTGCAGGAAAGCTAAATATCTCTAAGCAGCAGCAGGACAGCCACTGTGGTAAAATCCATATGGTTCAATGAATATTTTTTCCCTTCTGAGTCTGAGCACAGTGGGTCTCTTCTGTTGTTGTTGTTGTTTTTATTATTATTATTATTTGTTTCTTTTCTTTTGCTTCCTTTTCATCTGGGAGGAGAAAACTACTAGTTGATAACCCCTTCCAAGGGAATTATCCAAATGTCATGGTTTTATGATTTTTGGTACTGGTATTGCACACCATAACATCACGTAGTGCATTAAGAGTTAAAGAGTTAATACTCCAGCTCCATGGATCATTGATAATTCTGGGTATTCCTGTCTCAGAGGAGAAGAACTACATTCCCCAGAGGACTTTGTGATGCTTTGCCTTTTTTACGCGCTTCCGCTCAGAGGGAAAAAGACAAAAACTCTCTGTGGTCACAAGACACTTTCTTTCCTTTGGGATCAACTCAGCAGTGGGTGCTCGCTGCCGTAACACCTTCAGCATTAGCGTAAGGCCTTCGGTTTATCGGACACTCTCTCTTGCTCATTTTATTTGATTCATTAGCCTCAATTCCAATCATATTGCATTATATTGTGTTATTTTGCTTTCTGGTATCTTATTTAGTAAATTAGCTTTCCTCCTCTGATTGTTGCCGCTGTTTTGTTTCTAGGCCCATCTCCCTTTTCCCTTTTCCCTTTCCCCCTTCCCCTTTCCTGGGACGTGGGTCTGCGGGTCCCCCGCACCAATCGTCATGGAACCGGGCTGATCCAGCCTGGTAAACCATTGACACCAAACCTGCAGGTGTCATTTTATACTCCCTGTTCCTGTCAGCAATCCTGCTGGCCCCAGTTTCCAGCCCTTTATCAGACCATGCTGCAATGAGCAGAGTCCTTGCAGTCTACAAGAAACTGTGTTAATTATTTGCTGCCCAGAAAATCAGCTCAGGTGCTCCATGCCTTTTAAAATCAACCTTCTTTTCAACATTGACATCCCAGATCTCAGCCCGATGTCTTGTTTCTTGCCTATTCCTCCACTCTTTGGAGATCTCCACATGAAAACAGACAAATAAACAGAACAAAAAACACTAAATTTTTAAAATCTATCACCTTCTATATCTTATCCTGTGTAGCTGGTGTTGCAATCACTGCAATATTTCTAAACATAGATTGCAATTTCTTGAGGAGAATATAGGCTGAGCACAGCGAAAAAAAAATAAAAAGAGAGTAAAAGATTTTGAATTGAGTAATTCAGTACTGGATCCTGAAGATGGTGACAAAGATTTAAGGTATGCATGATTGTTTGGGAATTGGTCCATAAAGAGACACAAGTGGCTGGGTTGTTCTAAAAGCTATCATTCATTCATCATCTGTCTTTTAAAGAGTTGAAGAACAATGTTAAGAGGAGGACAGCTCTTTTTCACTGAAGTGAAAGAAACTTCCCAGATTACTGGCAAACTCCAGGGAATTTTTTCCTTTTAGATTTAATGATCTCTTTTTAACATCAGCAAAAAAATGTGTAAAATAATTTTAAAGCCAGTGTCCTCAGGCACACCCATGAAAGTACCTCTTAGTTAATACTACCATGTTAAAAAGCCAGTCATTGAATTAAATTTCTATTAACTTGCCTTCAAAAGAGGTGCCTGTCCATGATTCTTCCTTCTTTCTCTGAGGATCTGAGTTTTGTACTTGGACACTGATTTCTTTGCCCTATTTCTCAGCCTTCATTTCTCTGAAAACTTATTCCCAAGTTTCTTCTCCCTTCAGATGTCCATACTGAAGACTGAAATAATGAAGCTTCTTAAGCAACATTCACATCTTACATGCAGATATTTTTTCCTGTAATGAGTTACAGTCATTACACTCCAAATATTCTGTCTAGACAGACCAGCAAAAGGCATTTTCTTTTAGCCTTCATTATCAGCAACCTTAAATAGAGGAATTCTGACTGTGTGGAGTCAGTGAGGAGGAGACAATACTCACTATTAGTTACTGTTTTGCATTTCTTTTTTTTCTTAACTTTGTGAAAAATCAGAATGGGTTCATGTGAAAATGTTAATATTTTGAATTGTGCAGCATAAGCTGAACTCTAAGGCAAAATAAATTCAGTAAATAATCTATTTGCTTGCTGGTTTATTTGTTGTACTGTGATTGAAAATATGGTATTGTAATTTGCTGTAAAAAACATTAAACGAAGTGGAGTCAGTGTTACTGACATTTTTCAGTTTGATGAAGAAGAAGCCATACGAACTGAAAAATAAACAAAATAATGCAGTGGCAAAAATTGTTAACGATGTCATGTCATATTGTTCAATAATACAACAATATAAATAGTTACACATAGTTTTTGAAAGTAATCTATTACAAATTCAAGAAGCTAAAACAGTTGATGAAAAAAAGAAAAACCCACACCCTTTTACAATTCAGAAAATACAGCAAATTATGTCAAAAATGTAGAAGACCATGTACTTCTGCGTTGGAAAGCAAATTTCCTTAGTATGTTCTAAATGAGTCAAAACAATACTTGCAAATGTAAATGTAATATTTGGAGCTTGTTGTCATATTAGCAAGTTCCTGTTACTGCAGTGTGCAGAAAACTGAGCAGTCAAGAGGGAAGGACAGTCCTAAGTCCTATGACCCTATTCTGTCTTTTTGATGAACTGTGCTCTATGCACCAATGGCTGAGCTTCACAGGCATATATCACACTGGTGCTCCATCATCCTTTCCCAAAAGCTCATTCTGCTGCATTATTCTGTGTCAAGTATCAGGCCTTACATGGAGATAAAATATCATTCCATAGTACTGAGAAGTCATTGCTAAACTAAATAACTAAAGAAATGGTGGCAAAATCAGAAAATGATTAATGTAATCCTTAACTTTGATGCAACTCCTCATACTTTTAAAGAAATGAGTGAGGACCAGTATACAACCCCTTCCAACAGCCCGTGAGGGAATGTCTGATGTTGTTCAGGTGAGAAAGTCATCAAAGCGGCATAGAGCTGAGGAAAAATGGGTGACATGGCTAAAGAAATCCTACTGTGGACTTACAGGGTCTACTATCTCCTCTCAATAGTCACCAAAGGGATAGAGAGCATCAGACAACCTGTGATGACCATTGCAATCAACTCAACCCTCTTTCTCCATCTCTTTTCCCAGGAAGTTGGGCTCAAGGGGGTAACTTACCCACCCTGCATGACACAAACATGAGAATGGTGAGTTTGGTGATGAGGATTGTGGTGAAATGCAGCTCTCTGCATCCAGAGAGATTGCTGCATTAAAATATGCAGGCCAAGACTTTTCTGACAAACAGCTGCCAAGAACGAAAAATGGCAGTTTTTAAGCTGAACTTCTGTTTTATTGGATCAGATACAACAGGGCAGATCTCTGTTACATCTCCTGCTAAAACAGAAAGCTGACCTGACTGGAGTTTTTAAATGCTCTTTGAAAATAACACTTGAATATTCCACAACTTTCCCACACCTCATCCCCTAAGCCAGAGCAAAGAGATAAAAATCCCAAACCCAAATAGAACAGATGAACTGACATTATCTTTGAATATTTTTTTGAATTTCAACTGTTCTTTTCTGCAGTAGAAAATGTGATTGTTCCACAAGTGTAAAAACTCACTGCACAGAACCTAGGGCTGTCAGCTTTTTGTTCCTCGAGCATCTCGACAATACATATCTGAAACTTTTTTTTTTCTCTTTTTTCCTTTATTCTAATGTGCCCCACTTAGCTTCTGAGAATAATCTAAATTTATGGAAACAGAAATTGCACTGCTCTGATCCATCCTGCAATTCTGGTTATGTGTACAACTAATTCACTATGTAAAAATGCTTCCTGCTGTTATAGTTATTTCACCATCGCTACTTTCATATACGTAACAATCTATCAGAACTTTTGCTCTAACTTACGCTTGTTTGCAGCAAATAACTTCAGAGGTACTGAAACTTTTGATGCTGCTGGGTGAAAAGAAAGAGGAATTTTTGGAAGATTAAATACGGTCATGTAGTCTGATGTGGGTAAATGTTTGGGCATAAATAATGTGCGTTGGGTGTCAGTGCAGCATTGTTTTTTTGGAGTGCATAAAAGAAAAATAGACTTGAGCAGCGTAAGTCTGCTGTTTATAACAAAGGTGTATCCAAAGTAACTACTCTGGGGATACACACTTTATATATAAATAAAATATAATATTATATATATTATTTTGGTCATTTGGATTATTAAATTATTTATATAATTATTTTAAAAGTGAATCTTGCTTTTATTCTTGCTTTACTAAAGTTAAGCTGGGAATACCATCTTTACCCTCAGTGGCATTACACTGATGTAAAGCTGGAGTATAGAAAGGAGAACAAACATCCTAATCTAATTCATGTAAAGATATTAGTTTGCTTTTTAGACCTCAGTTCTACAGTTTCCCAACACAGCAAGCAAATTCAGGCACACTTTACCTGTCGTAGAAATATGAAAAAGATTGTTTCTTTTCCTTTTTCAAAAAAATAAAAAAATAAGAGGGTGCACAGAGAGCCTATTAGCCAGTTTGCTCCCTTTATCTCCTCACAAGATGCCTTTTTACACCATCAGCAATACTGAGTTTGTTGAATGCTGTGCCCAGCCTGGATATACATCACTGCACAGACCACAGGAGACAATGGAAGAGGGAACATTTATATTCAGACTCTTGTTTTTGTTTATGTCCACCCAATTGAAACGCCCCACACAGGTGAATTAAAGAATGTGTATTACTGACACATCTCACAGTGCAATTCAGGGTGGATGAAGTTCAAATTTCACTCTGCATATTTATTAAAGATATGATTCCAGAAATTACTTACAATTCCTATATTCCTATGAGAAAAAAAGAAACGAATCAGGACAAGATCTGCGAGGTCAGGCACTGATCTATTCCTGAGCTTATCTGTGAGGAAAGATGAGTCCTGCTCTGACCTTTATGGTGGTGCCAAGAAAGTTGTAGTGGGGGTGGGAAAAGTTTGGCACCATCTCCTGCCATCATCCTCAACACATCATAGCATCTTTCACCACATGCTTCCTCTTGTCTCCCTGTGGACGATGATGTTGTGCCTGTGGTCCTCCTTCATTTAAAGGATGCCTGAGGCAGCACCTTCCTTCCTTTCCACTATGCTAACAAGTACATTATCAAAAGAATTTCTGTACGGTGAGGATGGCAGAACACTGCAACAAGCTAACCAGAGGAGCTATGAAAGTTTTCTTCCCTGGAGATATTCAAAACCTGCCTGGATGCTTTCCTGTACAACCTATTGTAGGGAGCCTGCTAGCAAGAGGTTGAATTAGGTGAACTCCAGATGTCCCTTCCAGACCCTAAGATTTTGTAATTCCTTTAGACAGGATAACCAAGAGTCCAGCTCTGGAGCCCTTTCTCATTATGTGATCCTCATGCCACCTCGAGAAATTTCATTGCAACCGCGGTCACAGCTCAAGAGCAGTGAGATGTTAACAAGTTGCTGCCTTCTCACTGTGAAAGAATTCAGACATGGAGGGATGATTTAGCACAGGATAAGGTGCATTATCTGTGACTGTATCTGTGAATAATGATATATTTCCAAATACAGAAATAATTTACAAAATTTCTTTGATGAGTTTTCCACTTCTAGTGTAATAATATGTCCTCTTGCAACTACATCCCATAAAATCCCTTTACTGTGCTAACGATGGCTTGATATTTATTATGGTTGCAAAATTTTAATGTCTGGTGATCAAATGTACAGTGATCTTATTAAATCCTGCAAGGTTTAATTAATTGTATGTGGCATGAGATGTAGATTTAAAATTAGCTTTAATTATCGTACATGAGTTGTAGTATTTTTCATCTAATCACAAGATTCTTCTGTTCTGCTAATTTGTGTTTTTTCCTGTTTCCCGACAAAACACCACACGCCAATTCAAGGGAAAAACCTACAACAAGAATTAGCAAACAAGTCAAATAATAAAACATGCTCCTGGAGGTCTCCCAGCCAGGAGCCAGTCCTAAAAAAAATTCCACTAATGCCACGTAAGAAATCTCAGAAAAGTTTGTTTGAAGGAATAGCATTACTCCAAATGAAGGAAGTAACAACTAAATTATCCAAGGCACTTTTGTGTTTCCTCTCCATTCCCTCAGGTTTCAACTCACATCAGATTCTTGGGAAAGCAGTGAAAACACATTCTTTATTCAACGTCCTCTCATTAGAGATTACTGCACGGTAGAAAAAACATCACCTTCCCACCATCTGTGTTGCACTGCTGGTTACCCAGAGTCAATGTAATGTGCAATTCAGTAACCATCCATTGTTAAAATCTGGGCAGTTTGTTTGTAGCAGTGGTACTGACAGGCTGAATAGCTCAGGATTCCCACTGTTACTTATGAAATGAAACATCCTGGTGGACAGATGCTCTGATTACTCGCACTGTTTATTATGACTTTTATGGTAACTCTTACTATGCATCACACTTCTCTTTTGTTCTCTCTGTTTGTCCATTCCTATGCTCGTACCATGGTTAGCTTGGGACATCAACTTCCCATGGGCTACCTTGCAATGAGCCTTTGCATCAGAACCATGGGTAACAAGAAGGTTTTGGGTACAACTGCTTTATCCCCCAATGGCTTGTTTCAACAGATGAGTCAAAGCTAAAGACTGAGCTAATAAGGATAATTATGCTAATTATCTCCACCATTTAAATATACAAATTATTGTTGACTCAGTACATTCCGTTTCCCAAATGGTGACTCCTTAACTCCTTCCTTCTTACTTTTCCTTCATTTACGAAGAGGTTTCCTTCCTTCAGAAATGATGTTCTTAAAAGACAGGAAGAACTGGGCCAGCAATAAAAAAAACTGTCTTTAGTGTGTAATTATTCCCCTTCTAGATCACATCCTGTTTAATTGCAGTCAGTAGAGGAGTCTACAGCATGCAAATGTGTGCCAGCACCATGGCTTTTTAGTTACATGATGCCTGTGTTTATACAAGTTACAGACACAGAACCTTAAGGCATTGGTTATGGCCAAGCTGGTAATTTCTTTTCATGGAAAGCATGAAGAAATAATAACCAATGATAGGTGGGGGAGTAAGGAATCTGTGCTCCTTGTGACAAGAAGATATCTGACATTTTCCAAAATCAAATGCGGTGTGTTGAATTCAGCTTCTGTAGCATATTCCATATTATAGGGATATTTGTTTGTGATGACAACACCAAGGAGCCAACCACACCACAGTGTACACAGCCTCTGTGCTCAGAGCCTGGTGTTTAAAACAGCCCTCAAGCATTATTCATTAAAATCTGACGTTTATGCAAACTGCAGAGGTATGAACCTAACTGGCCATCATGGGTTAATAGCATAGTAATTTTTTATTATAAAAAAAAATAAAAATGCATGCACAGCCTGTTCCTGTGCAAACCAGCAAAGTCTGAGCATTCTCCAGAATCTATACAATCAGTGATAATTTTCCTTCATTAGATTCATCAAAGAATTACAATCCTTACCTGGGTTGTTATGCAGGGGCCTCAGATTTTCTGGATGAAATAGCTGACTGAACTGAACGGAAAAGCTGATTAAGGACACTTACTTAATGCAAAGCCACTCAGTGAATATTCATATGGTGCCTGTTTTAATGCAAATTAAAGCAAAAGAAAGCCCAAGGGGATTGGTTGCCATAGCCCACATACATTGTGTGCAGCAGAAAAAAAGGGAATAGAGACAAATAAACCTCGAAAATTGTAGCTGGGAAGGATGGAAAGAAGTGAAGTAAAATATGAATTACAATTTTTAAAAGCTTTATTTAGTCATATTGATTTTAAGCCTAAGAGGCATTTTTCTAGAATATATTAATCTGTAATCATCATTATCATCATACGAGCCAGTATCTGCAGTGCTTGTCAGCTTTATTTGTCTTGTGGCTCTGTAAGCACAGTTCTTAAGCATATAAAGTAGGTTAAAAAAAACAGAAAGTACAGCAGAAAATATAGTGTAGCATAATAGGAACAAAGCCCACACATTTCTGTTACACTTTATTAGGTCTTACATGTGCTCTGTCTTTTCAAGTAAAAGGACAGAGGAATACAAAGTGTGCCAGTGGGCGTCCATTAGAAATGAAATTTATCTCTTTAGTATTCTAATTCTGTGGCATAACTAATATTGTCGAACACTCTTTTTAACTCAATCCAAAGACCAAACTTCTTTACAATTAAAAAATGTGAGAAAAAATAACATAAAATGCTATATCAGTTTCAGGCATAGCTACTCAATACCTTAATAGTAATAACTAAGGCAATCACCAGAAGTGATAATATTTTTTTGCAATAAAATATTTTAAAATCAGAACAATATAGTGTATCAGTATTGCTATTTCTTTGATGAGCAAGAATTGAAATCTTTTTTATGTGTTATATTTCAGGCATTTGAATTTATTTTCAGCAGTAAATTACATTTGCAATGGGAGGTTTTCTATTCACAGGTTACTATTTATTAATAATGTCATTCAAGTTTCAAGCAGGATCAGATGAAATTAACTCCTGCAGAAATATTTAAATTATAGATCAATAGGTGCAAAAGGCCTTTAAATTCTGTGTGACTTTCACCAATATCTGTTGTTTGTTGTTAAGAAGTAATTGCCACCAAAGTAAAGTCCACCAAACAGAAACCCAACAGAAACAGCTTCTCTGTGAGTGTACATAAATGGTGATCAATGGCTTCAAGAATCTGATGGACTCCCCATTCTGGCAAGGCAAGTCGAGATAAAATTTGTGTTCTCAGAAAATGCAGTGGTCACATATTTACCAGAGGTTGGGGGCTCAACCTGAAAGAGAAGAAAAAAGTATCTGGGGACAAAAGTACCTGCTGGCAAGGACAGAAGGCGGAGATGGAGCCCAAGGAGAAGAGATCACGAGAAGAGCTGGTCTTGCACTCACTCTTGTATAGAATAGTCTCATGATCAGTAATAAATATTCAGTAGATGGAGAGTAATTAGCTGGTGAATGTAACTATGTGTATCAGAAAAAAAAAAAGAGTGGGAAAGGCAGTCACAGGCATCTCTTCTCTGGATTGATCACAGAAAATAAAATATGAAACACTTTACCTGGAATACACATATCTTCATATAGGAACTGCTGATAAAACTGTTAAGTCACTTTTCTTCAAATTTCTGTTGTCTCAGAAGAGTCTGTGCCATCAACTCCTGCAATAACTTTATCTGTCTTAGGAATTTCTGAGGAAAATTTGACGACTAAATAATGTCCATGACTTGCATATTCCTAATGTAAATTCCACTCATCAGGTTTCCTCAGTTTTACACTCAGCTGAGACATTTACAAGAAAAATGTGCTCTCACTATTGAAATTAATGACTCACTAAACGTTTTTTCTTTTTGTCCTGTTCAATGGCAAATAAAGACACCAAAATCTCAGAATTCTAATCTTTTGAATTACATGTCAGACCTTCTCCCAGAGAAGGTGAACATTTCGCTTTGATGCATTAGATATGAAAGTGTTTTTTTTTTGTTTTGTTTTGTTTTTTGTTTTTCATAGCAACAATCAGAAAATTCATTGAAAATGCAGCTTCTGAAACCTTATTCTCCCCCCTGTATGGACAAAGGAATCAGTCTGATACAAGGCAGTAAAATACCATCAGGTGAACTTGAAACTACGAGAAGCACTTTACAGAACTAACTGCTGTCCTAGCTTCAAGCTTAGCAGTCGGGGGATTTCAAATTGTTCCATGAAGCTTTTTGGAAAGTTCATATAGGGTCTGATAGGGTACAGATGTTTCCAAGATTTTCCATTTTTTTCCTAAGAAAAGAAAGCCTGAAAAAGAAATTATTTTCTCCAGAGAAGAATCATATTCCTAGGTTGAACACAGTGCCAGCTGCAGCATCGTAAATATTCAGCCACTGTCAAAGCTGGATGCGCATGTGAACACTGATGCAATGATTTATCATAACAGGATGTCATTCAGAAGATACATGAGCAGACACACAAGCAGGCATATTTAAGAGGCAGAAATGATGGCAGAATATGAAGAAATTGTGAGGAGCTTTAATTGGCTTTGTTTACTTCACAGGTACTGCAGTTCACAGCACTCTTGGGAGATTTTTTGCTGGATTCAGTGGGGTGGGATAGGTTGTGGGTGAAGTAGGCAGCTGCCTTCAGTCTTACTCCCATACACTTTCATGCATTTGTTTTTAACATTTGGCATGATGTGATTCAGCATGCGCTAGGATGCCAGTTTTTCTTTTTTCCTCCCTCTCCCTCTCCCTCTCCCTCTCCCTCTCCCTCTCCCTCCCCCTCTCCCTCTCCCTCTCCCTCTCCCTCTCCCTCTCCCTCTCCCTCTTCCTCTCTCTCTCCCTTTTTAAAAAAAAGATAAATTTAAATTTAAAAGCAAACAGAAGGCGATAACATCCTACCATCTTTTAGCAAAGATGTCTGCATATGATCTGATTCTGTGAAATGATATTGCTGCACTCTAGTTCTATCAATCCCCACCTTTCAAGCACACTAAACCAATAAAAGTAAATTATTTTAAAGAATAAAGAAACAGTCATAGTCTTGATCCATAATTTGACATCTTCGTTCTGACGATTGACTAAATGACATTTAAGTCATCTCTAAGTGCAGGCAAGAAAATATAAGGTATTTTTATAGTGAAGCTTATGAACAATTAGGCAATTGTAAAGCATGGAATAGCAAAGTGAAAAACGCATATTTTCCATTTTCCATTTTCCTCTCCCCCATTTTTTCCCTCATCAAATACCATCAGTGGAGCAGCAAAAGAACTTCACTTTCTCATCTTGGGATTATTGATTGCTGGCAATTTAGTCCCTTTGCAGAAGCTCCATAAATGGAGTTGACTATTCCACCTCTGTTTCACCACTGTTTAGACAAGGAGGTTTTTCCTGGCTTGCTCATTCCAACTGAGACCACACAGTATTAGCTAAACATCAGGTGCTCATTCATTTTCCAAAGCCAAATGGCAGAAATAAATGCAGAATTCACTGTATGAATTCATACTTTCTTGAGTAATATTCCCTGTAAAATTATCTTATTTTTCTTTCCCTTCTTCTTGTCTTTCATTTCCACTGTAGTCCCATTAACTAAGTACTTACCCCTAGTCAGTAGCTTCCCTGCTCTTCCAACCAACGTCCTGGGAGATTACCTGATGTAGAGAACCTGCTTTGGCAGGGGGGTTGGACTCAATGATCCCTTGAGGTCCCTTCCAACCCCTGTGATTCTATGATTCAGGTTGGATGTAAGGAAAAAGTTTCTTACAGTAATGGTGGTGAGGCAACAGGTTGCTCAGAGAGGTATTGGTACCCCATTCCTGGATATACCAAAGGTCAGGCTGCACTCTGAGCACCCTGATGTAGCTGTGGGTGTCCCTATTCATTGCAAGTTGGAATAGATAGCTTTTAATGGTCTCTTTCAGCTCAAAAGATTCTATGATTCTATGATCTAAGCTCATTTAAAATCCTCTCTTGGAATCATCTTCAGTTACTTGTGAAACAACAGAACATCCTTGTGCCGATAAAATTGCACAGATATATCACATCAGGAAAACTAGATTTCATGTAATGTGGACATAGATCAAGTATGAGAAACTATCATGAGCTATGAAAAATGCAGGAAACAAAGAATAATCATAATCTTGTTTCAAAATAATTGAAGAGTCAATAAAGAAGACTGAGAGATGGTTACTCCAAAATTATATGAACTGCTCCTTATTTATTTTAATAAATAACAAAATACTGTAAGATGTCAAAGAAACCTCCATAAGATTCATTCATATAAAATAAAATTAAAAAAATATTGCTAATAGAAAACGCTGACTTTAGAGATTGAAAAAAATAAGGTTACTTTCAGAAAATGGCAAAGATTAGAAAATGTAGAGGGAGTGGGATGTGGGAGTGTGGGGGAGCAGTAATATCTTTTAGAATGTTTGTGACATTTTCTTGAATGAGACAAATTTTCAGAGCAAATGTGCTGCAACAGGGACAAGGGAGAATTTGCTTCAGTGAAAGATATCTTTATTAAAACTGGTACAAGATGGAGGGGACATGGAAGACCAGAGAGATATTTTTATGACCTAATGGGATTCTGAAATTAAGCACAGCAGGTATAAAGATCCTGTGCAGTTTCAGAAGAAAAAACAACACACTTCTTGTCTGTACATTAATGCCAGCTAACTTTTCAAAACACTTTGCTGTCACCTAGGGCATGGGCTAGTGATGGACATACATTCATTTTCACAGGAAAGGCATGCAGTGAGGGCTTTTGGAGTCAGTCCTGTAACCAAAATCCAGACTAAAAATACAAGTAACTGAGGAACTTCTTTCATCAGTTGCCTCTGGATTCCAATGTCTTGATATGCTACCGCACCAGGAGGTCTGCTGAGAGGTGCTTTGAGAAGCGTGTGGTTTAGGAGGAATTTCTTTTGTGATCACTAAACCTGCAGGTGGCCCTTTGAATGGACACACAATCTAATGTGACTATAAAAATGTCTCTCCTAAAGAATATAAAAGACAAGATGAGGTGCCACAAGTAAAACTGCTCAGAAACAATGAAAAAAAAAAAAGAAAAAGAAGAAGTAAAAAAAAGGAAATAAAAAGAAAAGAAGAGAAAAATAGATTAACTTCTGATTCAAGTACAGAAACATTGACCTGCTACATGAAAGTAGCAATTATGCACCGTGAGAAAAGTGCTGTGAAGTCTGGAAATTAGCTACCTCAGTTAGAGCTCAGGGCCTCCATGCAAGATGAAATTTTACATAGGAATTGAAAAATAAAGCTGCTACTAGTGTCTGTGCATGTAAGGTATCAAGGCTGAAAGTGATTGTTAATAACCTAATATATGTTTTATACCACTTCTTTAGTCAGTGAAATGATATGACATTAAGAAGCCAGGATAAAAATGAAAGAATTTCAGTATTTGCCCTGTTTTTCCCCTTTGAATAGCAAGTAGCCCACATCTCCAGGTTGCTTAGGATGAGTTGACTGAGTCAGGGAGGATCTAGGTAGCCAGTAAAGAGTTTCTAAGGATTACAATCATTCCTTTCAATAAGAAAAATACAGAAAAAATGATTTTTGCTTTTACTTTTGCTCGTTCTCAAATCACAAAGGCATGTTTTTCTCCTCCATTATATGATAAAATAAATAATGACTAAAGACTCATCAAGGGGCTTCATCCTGAACCTCTGAACAGACAATCTGACTTCTAAAAGACATGAAGATCTGGAGCCAGGAATGTTTGAGCCCACTGATCTTTTGTCTATGAAAAGTTCTGAGCAAGTTCAAGGTCAAGAACCACAAAAAGTTGAGCATGGGCTCTGTGCCACTGTGAAGAAAGGTTCAGGGGTCATTTTTCCTACTGTCTTTCTTTCAGACTTTCCGTTTATTTATTAATTCAAATTTATGTGATTATTTATTACAAATTACCTGATGGAAGGCAGTGGGTGCAGCAGTTAAATTCCATCTGAGAACCATGAGTCTTCCTTACATGCGAGCACTTTTGCCAGCAAGTGCTACTAAAGCAAAAGATTTTCCTAAGAAACTCAATGGTTATATAGAACAGTTAGTAAAAACTTTGCTTTTTCTGAGATGAGTTAATAGTTCCCATGCAAGATGTTGTACAATATGTTTGCTAACACAGCTAATAAGCTTGAGAGCAATCCACCTGAGAACACTGGGTCTCTGTTTTCTTTGGAAATACAAACCACTGCTTCCTCCACACTATACAACGTGCATAGAAAGGTTAGTATTTTGATGAGCTGTCAGGATATGACAACAAAGATAACAGATTTGGCAGCAAAAACTGTGCCAAAGAACATTTCAGATTATCTTCTTGCCTTGTTTCTCAAAATCATTTCAGCAGCTGAAGCAAGGAAAGAAATGTTTTTGTTATGTAAAGAATGAAATAGAAAGAAACAATATATTTGCTTAGAATAACTTTTCAGAAAAAAAGATGTTCCTTGAGAAGTAAGGTATCCAGATACTGTTTATTTCTTTATTAATTTGTTCCTAAAGTCAATTCCTACAGAGACTGTGTTCTCAGACTTGTCAATGGACCAGTCTTCTCTTGCTTGACAGACAAGGTAATGACAAAGGGAAAAGCATCTATAGTGGTGACTTGGCTGCAGGTGAACCTCACAGACAGCAAGATCTGGATATTGCATGTTCCATGTCCACAGAAGATCCTGATGTCTCTCTGCGTGCCCTTGCAGATGTCAGCAGACTGCAGTTGCTTCTGCAAGGAAACCTTCAGTGAGCGTACCACACTGGTCAGAAAAAGCACACTCAAATGCTGTTTGAATAATGGCGCAGTTAATGCATTTTAATCTAAATGCAGTTCTATAGATACAGGTCATAAGATAACTTATTCAAGTCAAGAAATTCTACTTTTAAGAAAATCTTACAAAACAGAAATAAACTGTCTAATGTTTATCAGTCAATATCCCTTTGATGGAAGTGCAGTGGAGGAAAAATAAATAACCTTGAGAAACCACAGCCCTACTAGATGATTGAAGATCCCCAGCTCTCGTGTTGTGAAGTCAACACACATTTCAGCTACAGTTACTGTAGACCAAGTTCAATAAAGATATTGCTTTAAAGCAATAAAGATATTACTTAAATACAAAGAACTAATAAGTGCAATTTCCATGACCATAAAATGGGGAAGAATATAAAGAGATAAAGAAAGAAGTCAGAGCCCTGTCAGGATTTTCAAAGTCTTGGAGCACTACAGATTTCAACGTTGTCTGAGGTGTCTTGGGTGCTTTGCACCTATCAAAAATGAAGCTAAACATAATAAGCATGTGTCAGAGTTCAGGAGGTAAAAATAGTAGTACTTCAACAGTCCAGCTAGTTGAGGGAGTGTATTCATTACAATATCTAATTTGGGAACTGTTTTAACATTTGGAGTTTGCAAGGTATATTTGAGCATCACTAGATTCTTATCCTGTGTAGAAAAGATTAAGAAAGAGTGGACAGTGGAGAAAAGTATATAAAACATGCAGAAGAGACTTACAGAGAAAAGAAAGAACCCAGGTGTATCATAAGTTTGCTCGTTCTCCAACAAGAGCCTGAGGTCTGTGCAGGAACTCTGTGTACATTCAGAGTGGGCTTCATATTCATGCTTCAGAGATATATAAGCATCCTGATTTAGTTAAGTTCCTGAAATGTTGCATTTTCAATTAAAATCTGTGAAACAACTTTTGCAATTCCAAGTTTGCATTAAAACAACAAAATTGCTAACAGAAGTGATCCCTCACTTTCATAACTAAAGCTAGAAACTCTTGGCAGCAGTATGGAACCTAATATTGTAAAATAGCTAATTCACAATATATCCCAAATAAATTACATTGAAATGCAACGAACAGAAATCAGAGAGAATCACAGCACAGTTTGTAACTGAAAAGTTACAATTACCTTTTAAAGTTCTCCAAACATAACTGAAAGTATTGTTTTATTAATTGTAGGTTTGGTTCCCTGATGCAGAAACAAGCACAAGAGTGTTATAGCTGGTCATAAGTAGGTCTTGTATAAACCTGATGCCTGAGTCAACCACTTTAATTAGAACAAGACTCACCATCAGAGCTTCTGTCCCTTATAATCAGAAATTGTTGCTCTAAAAATCTGGCAAGAAATATCTTTAAGTTTCTCAATAATCGTTGAGACGCGATATTTTAAATAGTTTTCTTACACTGTATGTTGAAACATTCAATTTTCATGAAAAAGAATTAAACTGTTGATAACTGAAAATTGACAGTGACTTGTGAGGAATATTTTCTAAACAACACTGCATTTCTTAAAAATTAATTGAAAGGTTGTAAGCACTTTGTTCTTATGAGGTCATGCATTTCATTTTCAACCTGGTATGATGTTTCATATTACAGTATGCATCACAAGACTGCACTTACAGCTAAAATAGGAAGAACTACCTGGAAAAAGTCATTTCAATAAAAGGCTTTTCATACAAGAAGTAAAAATTTATGTTGTATGTATACTAGTACCTTACACTTTTTTTAAAAGACCATTCATATATTTGTCAGACAGTAAAATAAAAAAAAAAATCAGCACAAAGCTTGGCATTTCAACTTCTCTTCCAGCTTTGAGCAAAAAATGTCAGATAACTGGGATGGAGATCATTCACAGGGGAAAGAGAGACTAATTGCTGCAGAGGTGATGTACCAGGCTATCAGCATTCAGGGGACATGAAACTTTCTTGGCTCTCTTCTGAGGATCTTTCATTCACACTAGCCACTTTACTGGAGGAAAATGATATGAAGAATGTGGATTTTTTAAATATGAGATTCTCTAGAAGCTGATCAGATTGCATGAACTTTAAAGGGGAGAGGAGTCTGACTCAATTCTGACAAATTTTGCAGATTTTGGAGCAGCAGCTGTAACTCTTACAAGTCTCCTGCTATTTATAGATTTTCCTGAGGCTCTGATGGTTGGCATCAAGAGATTTTGGATGAATTTCCACCTTCATGTTCCTTCTGTGTAAAGGGTGGACTTGCTATCACTGTAACACTTCCACCACCACACTGTCACCCACGAAATAAACGACAAAGCTCACAACAGGGACAGCTCAAGTGGCTGCTGTAGAGCTCATGAGATGGGAAACGTGGCTTAATTAAAATAACTTGAGAAAAATAAAAAATGGAGATCTTCATTTTTCCTCCCTGTATTAAGAAAATAAAAATATTCAGAGGAGAATTGGTTTGCCCAAAGGGGATCACAAGCACGGAGAGGCACTGAAGCACCAGAAGGGTTTTCTACTCATTTGTCAGAGCCACAAGATAGTTCTTGTAGGAGCTGGGACTATGTTTCAGAGGGAGTAAGAGGAGTAAGACTTAATTTCTGTACAGATGGATACCCAGGTTCATTTTATTGGGGTCAGCCTCAAAGAGACCTGTTCAACCTTCCCCTCCTTCAGCGCCCAGGATTCTCAGTGACAATTAATGACTTTCTCCTCAGAGTAAAAGTCCTCACAGCTGTTGAAGCTGAGAAGACAAGTAGAAGGAAGATAAGGAATAATTGATTTTTACACCTAGAAACTTGTCTTTGGGGTTGTTCATGAAGAAGGATTGCCTTCCTAACACCTTGTTTATCACTCTTCTTTCTCTCTGCAAAAAATACAACACAATACTACACAATATTTGTAATACTGATGTACTATGAGCAAACAGTACACTGGCCATACATATAAATATGGATTGCCAGTATTTAAAAACACATCACTTACTTCTGCTTAAGCTGACTCCACACTTAAGGTGAGATCTGCACATATCACCATAGACTCTTATGACCGTGGCTGTGAACAAACCAAGATCCATTACTTCTGACTGCTGAAATAGAGCTATGGCAGGAAGGGCATCGTGGAGGTGAGAATACGGAGGCTGCCAGGCCATGAGGGTGGGCATCCTTCCTGCCAAAATTTTGTGTCAGAAAGGCTAGCGAAGGGGGAACACAGCTAAGAACAACTTTCCCCAAGCAGTAAACCTCAAATGATGGTTGATTTTGTATTTCTGTTGTTACTAGTACACTGTGTTAGCAGCAGAAATCACAGACAGACACTCTCTGTCATGGTAAAATAAAAATAAACCCCCAAAACAGAGTGTGGTAAGCTAATGCAAGTCAGAGATTCTAACTGAACAAGGGATGACAAAATTTAAATATGCACTATTGTATTTTCTGCAGTTACTCCCTCAGTCATTTTAGCAGGCTTTGACTTGGATGTCCCCCTTTCTGTCCTTCATTCATGGAGGGCTGTACCAAGTAAGATGTTGATGAGATGAACTGCCAGTGCTGGAATCAAACATCTGTATTTAAGAATAAGACAAAAAGAATGGTTTTAAAGTAAAAGAGAGGATATTAATGCTAGGAGGAAATTATTTACTCATCATTACTGGCACAGGCTGCCTGGAGAAGCTGTGGATGCCCCATCCCTTGGGACATTCAAAGAGAGGTAGGACAAGGACACTCTATGACTCCATGATTCTATGATTTTTTTCCCTTTGCTGATTTCCCACTGATTTGTTCTCTCCATGTCACCTCACATCCTGTCTGTGAAACTTGTCAGCTGGCAAAACTACTGTTCCTCACCCTTTGTTTGTCCAGCAGTTTTAATAACTTCACCATCTGTCAAGTTTCCAGACCTTCCAACACCAACATACTTTCACCTGCACGGGGTCTGCTGCGCTGTTATCTTCACATGACATCTTTCAAAAGGTCCTCACTTCTGCAGTTCGCATTACTTGTGGTGTATCCCTACAAAATAATTTGTTGAGCAACTCTTTGGTCTGCCAGCTCTTCTTATCTTCCTGGATAACATAAAGTACACAGTGGATGTTACGCCTGCTAAGAACTTCAAATATTCTTGAAGTAGCTAAGAAAAATATCAGTCAAGCTCTTTTTACTTACTCTGTTCACGCATTGCTTTTTCTCTTTTTCTATCTTTCCCTTTCTCTTCTATTTTTATTTTATAAAACCAGCTGCTACCATTGCTGATTGGGTGAATCTCCCATAGCTTCAGCAATTTGCGATGGTGTACTCTGTGAACAAAATGACTGACCAATAACATGCAGCTCTTGTACCATACAAGCAAGCTGTGAATTTAGAATGGCGAAAAGCCAAATTTAAATTGGACAGTTAAATATCTGAGTTTGAACTTTCTTCTTATTTCATCTGAATATTGGATGTTAAAATGTTAGTGTTAGGAAAAGATGAAAGAACACAGAACTGAACTAAATAAAGCTGGATTTTCGAAGTCAAATATTTCTGAAACAATTTACTGCAATTTGATCATTTTCTTGGCTGGTTAGTGTTCAGGGACCTAAATCCTGAACATGTTATTTTATCCCTTGGTTCTCATTCAGACCAGAGACCAAAGCACCTCTACAATTTTATATTACTTCTTTCCCATGTCCAGGGCAAGAGCTGAAATTCAATAGCCTATTTGAAATGCATGGGCTTTCAAGTTCTTCAGAGTAGAACTATCTTCTTGCTCCCGTTTAACAGAGGTTGCACTGCTCAGCAACATTTATGGAGACAGTAAAATGTTGTTGCCCTACTCTTTTGACCACTTAATTTTTTATTTTTGGTATGGCTTCCTGCCTTATCTTTTTCAAGTTGTAGCTTTTGAAGCCCTGCACAGACTTGGGAAGTCATTTCCTGCTCTCAGTTAGCCCATGACGCCCTTTCCCTGTGGTCTAATAAAACAAATTCCTTCACACATTTCTACCTGACACTTCTCACTCTTGCAAGGTGCTCCCAGAAGAAATTACACCCCCTCTTTCAGCAGTGAGGTGGGTGACAGAAAGAGGAGTCCTGGTACATGGGTACAGATTAGAACTCCCCAGATCATAAGTCATTCCCATCTTGTCAGGAATACAGTGATTTCCCAACTCTACCTTTTAGGAAAGAAGTGCAACAGATCCATCTGAAGGCATCCTGGTCAGGAGTCAACAGCCAAAGTTATTAGGAGGTCCTTCTTGCAGGACTGTTTGGGACAGGTTCATGTTCTGCTTGATGGTTAACGACCTCCTATTGTGCATCTACTGCAGAGACAATCATTTTGTCCGAAAAAGGGAGATGGATGCACTTCCTTATCAACATAAATTGTATCTGTTTGGTTCAGGGATGTCAGAATAAGAATCAAAGAATCCTATGGACAGACACATACTCCTTATTACTCTGTAAGAGTGGATATCTGATTCTGCAGCCTCTTAACACTCAGGCATGCAGTTTAGTTTTGACTGCTGTTAACTTCAGTGAGCAATTAATCATCTAACTAGCTTGAATGCTTATGAAATCCCAAGTCTGCATCTCGTGGGCATCTAACCACATTTGATAGTCTGAATCTGAGTTTAGTCAGCTGAGCTACGGTGGCAGTATTTGACATCTGAGTTGTACATTTTACCACATTTTCCACACTGAAGAGCAGAATTATTACCGCCAAGCTGTTATTTGTTCTTTTTTTCTAACAAGACAGTTCTTGCATCACAGTACAGGATTCATTCTACTGTCACTTCTGCCTCTGACTTTGCTTTATTATTGACAAATGAAAAGTCCAGCAAGCAGTTTACTTTGCTGGGGAAAATTCCAAAAAAGAAAAAATAGAAGTGATGTTAAAGGAGAAGTGTTATAAGAGAGGCAAATAAAATGGGAGGGATAATTACTTTGGACTGTTTTAACCCATTTTAAAAAGTAATAGACAGGGCTATTTAATGCATCCTCAAGGACAGTATTTTTCTATGATGGTCAAAGTAAGGTATCAACCAATGTTGATGTTATGTATTTCACAGCAACTTGCACTTAACTTTTGTGATGTAGAACATTTCTGCTATCAAGCTCATAAATAGCACTTTCTTCCAAGAATTTATATTTTATTTTATTTAGTTTAAGGCACAACTAGTCATTTCTCTCTAAATAACTATATTAGTGTATATTTACATACCAGTTCTTCCCTAAAGCCTCTTTCACAGAGATATACATCCATTACCTCCAAAAGCCTTGCAACTAGCCCAGAATTCTTTTTCTCAAAGTCCATCAATTCTTCAGATCATAGAACTATAAAACCATTGAATGTTTTGTATTGGAAGGGACATTTGCGATCATTTAGTCCCTGCTATAGGCAGGGACACCTCGCACTAGACCAGGTTGCTCATAGCCTCATCCAGTTTAGCCTTGAATGCATTCAGGGGGTGGGCAACCTCTCTGGGGAACCTGTTCCAGTGTTTCACCACCCTCACAGTAAAGAATTTATTTCTAATGTCTGGTCTACATCTACTCTCTTCCAGTTAAAGCCATTTCCCCTTGTTTTGTTGCTATGTGCCCTTGTAAAAATTCCCTCCCCAGCTTTCCTGTAGTCCCTCTTCAGGTACTGGTGATGTCCCCCACATGATACCCTCCAGATGTCCCACATTAGGAAGTTGTTCACCCTGATTGCTTTCATGCTAGATTCACATGCAGCCAACAGAGTGTTTACAGTGTCTGACTGCCATCTCAAAGGCAGCCCTAGTATTTTCATCTGTGTTGGAAAATTAAATTTGCTTCAGTCACTGAGCTCCCAGTACATAATTTCTGGTGTCACCCTGTGCAAATTACCTGTGGAATGATTGTGCTGTTATCCAGGACCCTTTGGGTATAGTAACTTTGCTCACATGTAGTGATCCTGTAGTTATCTTTGTCTCACCTGCTCTGTGATTGAGCTGCATTTTATCACGCATCAGCACTGCAGCATGACACCATTAATCTTACAGATGTGCCAGCATCACTCACCCCATTTTGCTAACAAGTACTGTAAAAAAATATTCCCACAATATATCTTAACCCACTCTGACTTGTAAAACAGACTGAGGCTGCAGGGCTGCACATTATTGTGGCACAGCACAGCTCTCCATTCCACTTGCTGCACTGCCAAATATACTGGAAAAGCACATGGATGTGAAGCTTTTCCAAACCCTGCAGATTCCTCAGAAATCCTTTGAAAAGTCTCAGCCTTTGTTTTTTGCTTTGGGGGCAGGGCACCCCCTTGACAAAGTAGATAGTATACACTGCAATAGTATGAGGGAATGCATATAATGGACATTTTGAAATGTATTTTTATATTGTTTGACACCTTTCAATGGAAAGCAAGAAGAGATGGACAAGTGAGTGACAGTAAAGTACAGCAAATGCAAGACAGACACAAGAACATGAAAAGCAGTGAGTTGTGGCACAAAGAGCTGTCTATCTGTAGGGATTAAAAAGCCCAGAAAGCAGAGTGAGAATAAATGAGATGTATATTAAATTATTACTACAATTATACTGTTAGTAACAATGCATGGATGCACTCATGTAATACCTGTCTAAATTTAATCCTGAAGGCAAAAGTATGCCTTTTCTCATTGCATAAATGTACAGTAATTGGTGTTACAAATGCTTGATTTTCATTTCACACACACACACACAAATGTAAATCAATGATGACTTTATATAAATAAACAGTTATGCTAATGCAAACTGATAAAAGAGCAGAAGATCTAGGCAACATTTTCCTTTTTAATGCTTTTCTGTTATTTTTGTCTTTATCTATTACAAATCATGTACTGGAGTTTCTGATTTTTTTTGGTCTAAAGAACAAAAGGAAAGCATGATAATTTATATAGAAAACGTGTTCTAAGCTTCATTTAAGGAAAGAATTTATTAAAAAAAAGAGACAGAGAGAGAACAGCACAGGAAACAGAGTAATCCTCATCTAATGGGCTGATTTCTTAAATTAAGAAACAACTCTTATTATTTCCCTTGTACATTTGTAGGCATGAAAAGTGTTTGGCACATTTAGAGTTGTATGCTACAAGAGCATTTTTATAATAACTCATCTTAAAATACCTGGACAAAACTGTCACTCAAGGAGACATACCTGCTGCAGAATAGTTATAAAGATTTTTTATCAGCTGGCATTTTTCAGTGGCAGATATTGGCCTAATCTTTTGCAACCTTAGGAGTATTTGCAAAACAATTTAGCTAGACCAAAAGTAGTAAAAAATCCCATTCTTCAAAACCTCCCCATGGTTTAGTAAGAAGAGATCTACAGCAGGCAGATATTTTTCAACAGACAGATTTTGTGTCAATCACTGATCTGAAAGGGGAAATACTCCTAGCGTTTGGTATTAAATGGAAGAGAAATGTCATGTCATTGTAGGGTCTCAAAGGAAAAGAAAGGAAGGTTGGGGCTTTCTGGCTTCCTAAATCATCCTTCTCTCACTACACCTCAGTGTGCCATTTTTAATAATAATGTTTCCTAATGAGAAAGTACTCCCTACAAATTTAATGTGATTCACAGTCTAACGCAGACATTCTTAATATATCCATCTCAAAGATGTAACTACAGATCTCACTTTTCAAAAGAGCTCAGCACATCAAGCCTAAATTTTCAAAAGGATTCAGTTCCAATTTGATCTCCCTGAAGGAGGGACCGATTTTCAGAAGAGCTCAGTACCCAACAGCTCAACATTTATTGTCAAATATGCAGCCTAGATTTTCAAGAGATTTTAAAATATGAAGTCCTCTGAAAACATGATTACTAATTTTTGTTCCTCACTGGGACAGTTTCTTTCCACAGATCATTCCCATCTGTTATTGACAAGCTCTTATTTGCAAAAATATGAGAATGTGGAATTTTGTGGTTTGAATGGATATTCATAAAATAAAATGAAGAAAAAATAATAATAATAATAAAAAAAAAAAGAATTAAAACTCTTCCTAAGCAGAAAAAAGTTCCTTTGACACTCTAATTTTGAAGTATTTTTCATTCAGAAGTGCTCTGAGGTCCTGAACTTAGAAAAAGAAGTGAAAGGCTTTCCTTAGTAGTTAGAGATGTTTATCTGGGTTGTGGGAATGCCAGGTCCCTGTCTGAAATGGTATCCTGTTTTCTGGTCAGCTGTGTTTATGGGCTTTCTGTAGCAGCTAAGGAGAAAATGTCCCATTTAAATTGATAGATTTCACCTTTCCAGACCCAGGTAGTATGCCATGAAATGCAGGAGGAAACTGAGTGTTGTAATGGCCATTTTAAGCCAATAATATTTTTGAAGGCCTCTTCCCTTCTGTTGCAATAGTCCTAAAACTTTCCAAAGGGCAAACAGAGTTACCTAGCAGATAATGAACTGTGTATCTCTGTACATTTCTGAAGCCCAATTTCTGTCATTGGCCTTTTAAATTATCTTCAAGGAATAATTTTTGATGTCTCAGTTTTCTTTGTATATATATTAAAAAAAAAATAACAGCTGCAATGATTTAAAGAGGTCTGAGACTTTTTAGAAAACACTGTCTAGGAGCTAGGTATTTTTTGTTATCTGTGTAAATCAGAACACTCATATATAAGTAGATTGCAGACTGCTGTAGTAGTTTATAGATAACGTATCTGTAGAGTGCACTATATAAAGAAAACACTGCTCTGAAAGTAATGCCTCCTATTTCCTGGAGTCAGCCCATGAAGTGAGAGGTAGATGTTGGCAGTACAGCAGTAGAGATTGAATATTCCCACCAATATTCCATCCAGTGTTGTTGCCATGTGACAGATGGCAGCAAAGGGACAGTCTGACAGAATGGTGTCTGACATGGAAATGTGTATGAAGAAAAGGAGTGCTGCTGAACTTGTACACTTAAGAAAAATTGCACCCACTGACATTCATCAATGCTTGCTAAATGTTGAAGGGGACCAAATAGTAGTTATGAGCACACTGAAGCAGTGGGTGTTGCGTTTCAACAGTAGCAACATTTATGTGAAAGATGTTCCAGGTGGCCATGCAGATTGTTATGAAGATGGCATATAACCTTGTTCATCACTGGTGAAAAAGCATAATTGAGATGATGACTAGTTGACAAAAGTCGGACAGTAAGACCTGGTGAGCTCACATCACATCATGCTGAACCACAATTGGAAGAGATAGAGAAGGATGTCTATCTTCTTCAGAAGGTACTGCTGCATGAAACTCTGGAGAGCTGGGCCTCAGTGTCTTTCTTGCAGTGAGGGGCCCAAAACTGAATGCAGTACCCAAGTTTCAGCCTCACCAGAGCTGAGTACAGGGGGACAATCATTTCCCTACTCCTGCTGACAACACTGTGATACAAGCCAGGATGCCATTGGTCTTCTTGGCCTTCTGGGCACACTGCTGGCTCATGTTCAGCCAAGCACCAACCAGTACCCCCAGGTCTGTTTCCTCTACACAGTCTTCCAGACACTGCCCCAAGCCTGTAACATTGCTTGGGGCTGCTGTGGCCAAAGTGCAGGACCTGGCACTTGGTCTTGTTGAACCTCATCCCATTGTCTTCAGCCAGTTCCTTACCCACCCTGGAGTGTATCTGTCCAAGCCACAGGCTGCCAGCTTCCCCAGGAGAATACTGCGGGAGACAGTGTCAAAGGCTTTGCTGAAGCCAAGGTAGACCATATCAGCAGCCTTTCCCTAATTCACCAGGTGGGTCACTAGATCATAAAAGGAGACCAGGTTGGTCAAGCAGGACCATGAACCCATGCTGCCTAGGCCTGATCCCCTGGTTGTCCTGCACATGCTGTGTGATCTCCCTCAAGACAATCTCTTCCATAACCTTCCCTGGCACTGAGGTCACACTGACAGGCCTGTAGTTCCCTGAATTCACCTTATGACCCTTCTTGCAGATAGGACTCACATTGGCAAGCCTCCAGTCTTCTGGGACCACTCCAGTTGAACACTAACTCTGACAGATGATGGAGAGCAGCTTGGATATCATCTCCACCAGTTCCCTCAGTGCTCTCAGGTGGATCTCATTTAGCCCCATGGTCTTGTGGCAGTTCAGGTGGAATATTAGGGCTCCAACTTTTTTCTCCTGAATTGTGTGAGGTTTACTCTGTGCCCCATCAGAGACTACCAGGTCAGTGAGTAGAGTACCCTTAGGATAACTGGACAGACTTTTAAAGGCAGATGTAAAGAAGGCACTGAAAACCTCAGCCTTTTCCTTATCCTCAGTGGTCACATTCCCAGCCAAATACAGCAAAGACCTGATGAAAACTATATTACCATGGGAAAAGTAAGTATAGTTGAGGAGAAATCACCTGTAGTCAAAAAAGAGGAAACCTAAGATATGGCACACATCTGGGGACCATTGCTACTCTTTCTGTCAGGCCACAAGGGATTTCTAGTTCTTTCCTTCTCTTGACGTTTCCATATGGATTCTCCTAATTAATCTTAATGTGTGTGAACTTAACTACCTTCATGAAACATGGGATGTGGCTCCTGCACACTATCCTTTTAGCACAGCTGGAATAAACCACAGTTGCTGCCAGAAGGGGAAAAACTACAGTGGTTCCTGCATTTGGCTGGTGCTCTGGCACCTCAGTACTGGCAGCAAAGTGTCTATGGTTCTTTGGCCTACCAGTCCTTGCTGCATTTCAAGATTAGTTTTTGAATAGAACAACTCCCATATGTTGACTTTGAGAAAAGAGGAGACTTTAGGAGGTGGAAAGACGGAGACAAACCTTCAGCATGGGAGCAGACTAGATCATCCTCATCCACTTGTGCATCTCATCCAGAGACAGAACGGTTAAGTCTTTAAGACACTTCAAGAGCTTTCAGATATATAGGATATGATAAAGAAAGTCCAAGAATAGCGACTCCACGTTTGAGCAAGTGTGACTTGCATTAGCTAAACTAAAATACTAAGAGTGAGGAAACACTGAAACAAATTACCTGAGAGTTTTAGGGTTTCTCTAGCATTGAAGACCTTTCCAAATGGTTGAGATGAGAATATATTGCAATCAGCATAGATGCAGTCATTCTCGTCTTTAGAAAAGAGGGAGTTCTGGCAGGTTTTGGTTTTGTACCTGAACAGAGATCAACTGTTAGGCTCCTCACTCCACCAGTCATGTGTAGCCTCCAAATGCCTCCTTCAACATGTCCTACAAGTTCACAAGTTCCCATCTCAGTAAGTTGTGAAGTATTAAAGAAGGCAGCCCCTGCATCCAAATTCTAATCACTCCCAGTACATTCAAAGAAAGAGGACAAGCACCCTCAACCTTATCTTTTACAATGCCTTTCCCATGTTACATACCTCTATACACATATCTGATAGCAACCAGCTAGTCTGACAAAATCTATATACTTTTAAGAATTTATTCTCAGTGTATAATTAATAAGGCACCTGCCCCATGCAGTATCCATCATCCATTTTAATTGCATTTGTCTGAGGAACAGAAAATAATACAGGTGAAATTGTGAGTGAAGCATTATTTTAAAGAAAATGCTAGTGGTATTAGATCATTTTTTCTGTTTCCATCCAAAGCACAGTGCCTTCTAGAACAGAGCATCACCTCTATGCATCATTTTTTAAAAAGAGCTTTGTACAAACACCATGATACTAGCTGATCCCATATATGCTACTAGTATTTACTTGCCTTCTCTCCTCATGCCACTGCAAGCAGTGCTACAGATGTACAAAATTCCCAGTGAAGCACAGTGACGGACAGCAAGAAAAAGGAAGAGGCTAAGTAAATCAGAAAGCAATGAGATGTGGATTTACACTGATAAATGCACTGATAAATGTATTTTCTTCTGGTTCCTTATATACAAAATTGCTAAGGTGTTTGACTAAATATAAAGGTAAGACTTCAAAAGTTAATTACATAAGGCAACAATTAATTTGTGAAGAGAAAAGAATTCTTGTCCTTTTAGCTTTTCCTGCACTACCCTGGGTCAATAATACCAGTGGAGTTAGGCCCATTGCTCAACCTAAAAAATTATCAAAGCATCAGTTAAAAAGAGGACTTAAGTACCTTGCTGAAATGTGAATGCAGATGGATGAGAGATCTTACCTCAGATTAATGTTTCCTCAGAGGAGAAAAGGGAAATGAGACATCTAAAGATGCTGGCTACTCCTAATTGACTCACAAAATAAATAATGATAAAAATATAACCTCACTAAACATTTTGCAAAGTAAAGCTATCAAAGCCAAGAAAAAACAGCAATATCTCACTTAATTTCAGGGAGATCTCTACTTCCCTACTCTTTCTAATTTTTATGATAATTGCATATGTTTCAAATGCAGAAAATCTACTTGGCAAACAAGCCTAATCTTTTTTTTAAAGGTCACTGAAATCATTAGTGTTAGAAGTCTGGGTAAATCTGATTAAAGCCAGTAATGAATTTTGACATGTGGATTTAACCATTCTTTATCAAACTCATGGAGTCTTCTAGGGTGGTTCCTGGCTTCTGTCATGTTCCTTTCAGGATAACAACCCCAAACCCTGCCAAAAAGTACTTCTATGCTTTGAATAATTCTACTCTTTGAGTGCTCAATTTTTGTCTGTTATATCTAATCGTGTCATAGATAACTTGCCACTGAAAGGAACAGAAATGGTAAGAACATCAGGGCTACGTACTGAGGAACAACTCCTCTTCAGCTGCTCATTCTCATGTTCCTGACCAAGCTTTCCAGAGAGGACATGTGGTGATGGTGAGGTAAAGACGTTGTTCATGTATCTAAGCAGTAAATGAACTAATATCATTTTTCTGAGGACATGTGCCATGTCCCCTAGTTTTTCCTGCTGCTCATCCTTTTTCCTCTCCTATTCCCTGCTTGCTGTGCTTGACACCATATGACATGACACTGTGTATGTTGATGGATCAGTCAGCACCTGCTTGCTGACTGTCAGGCTACTTGCTGCCTCTTAGGAGGAATCTTACAAGTAATTAGAACTATAAATGTCCTTGCCCCAAGCAGAGCACTAATCTGGACTTCTGTTTCCCACGTTGCTCTCCCCTTGCTGCTAGGAGCTAGAAGAGAACAGCCAAGTTCTTCCCCTCTCTGCTTTTGTCACAGCCAGATTCAGGTCCCTTTTTGTGACTAGCTGCCAGTTTCTTACAGGAATCATACGAAATAAATATCTTTGAGCCTCTCACTGGCTGTCAGAACAGGCCAAAATCTGAGTGAAAACTAACAGGTAGGTTACATGATCAAATATGATTCAAGTTCTTCAGAGTTGGTCTGATGGTATGTATAAAAAAGGGAGTTACCATTTACGTCCAAAATTAATGCTCAAAATACCAAATAAAACCTGAGTTTGGGTGACATAATCCATTACCATCTGTCAAATGAGTCACTGCACCACCTAGGGACGCAGAATCACCCAGTCTCAAGTGTGAAAATAAAGCTTATTAGTCAAAACCTCAGTACAGCTCTACGAACCAGTATCTTTGCAAGTTTGGCTCTTTTGAGTTCAAAAGCGTCTTTCCTTAAGCAGGTAGAATTTTCCTCTATTTTGAGATTAAGATCTATTCTAATTCAGATATTTTTTACAAAAAGTTAGCTTTTGGTGCCCCACCATGTGATTTAGCAGTCTAGAATTGAAGTTTGCAATGCAGCACAGTGATCTTAACCACACATCCTTGGGCAATGTATGGCCTTAGATAAGACAAAGGAAAAATCCCAAAGATGATCTCAAAAGAACAAAAGACAAAAGAAATACAAAATGTATGTTAATTTTCTAAAAGCATTATTCTGAAAGCCTCACATTTTCCTTGCTTCCCACAGGTAATTTATCTAACTGCAAGTCTCCTAACGTTAGACCATTATAACTTTTGGATCATTTGCCACCAGTGACTCCTCCTCTGGACTGCTAGCAGCATGGATACATTCAGCAGCAACAGAATGTGAAGCAGAGTAGCAAAAGTACAATAAGAAGGACTGAAATAAGATTTTAAGAAACATAGTGAAATGTAGCCTAGATCTTGGGCTGATGTTTTCATGCATAGGATATTAATCAGAAATTCTGAGGCCTAGGGAACCTGTACTAGACCTTCAATGTCCATTACATCTGAAATGAAACATGTTGCTTTCATTGCAAGCCTTGATGCTTAACTAGTTTGTAACTTGCCTTATGGTTTTCTGTGCAGCATAGAACAATGGAGCGGAGTGATAGTGTTTTCCACTGTCTGCTTTTCAAATACCTCTTCTGTCTTACTCCTTAGTTTTCACTCAGTAATTCAATGCTTATGCTTCTGGAAGTACTAAGCTTCTAACTTTTGAATTTCCAGGCGACCAAGTCATGGCTGCAAAAGCTTTATCATTGCCATTATCATACCAGCTAGGAACAACAGATTTAAATGTTCTAAGCAGGAAACTGACATAAGACAGAAAATAAACCTTTTCTGGGCTAATAAACTAAATTTTCTGTTAGGATAACTTTATCTGCCATGCTATGCCAAAAAATACTAGTTCACAGAAACTAATTTTATTCTAGCTCCTCACTGATCTCATACACACCGAGGGAAGAAATAATGCACATTTTTGTAGAAACAAAAGTGAGTAACAAGGTGGAAATGCGTTTTAGAAAGACAGGATTGGCAGTCAGTATTCCACAATTGCTGGCAAAGCAGATGGATTTTCCAGCAAATGACCCCATCTCTGACATGCACACAACATCTCCTCACTCCAAGAATATGCCTTGAAAGTGCTGCTCTCTTTAGATGACATTTTACATTAATTCTCCATCACTGTGTTTTCAGGCTAATTATTTTCTTTTTTTTAAGGAATGGGCAAGGATCTGGCAGTGGTGGTTCTGGTGGTCTGTCAGAAAATGTGTGTCAGGAGAAATGTGCTTTTTCAGCTCTAGTCCTCTTTCTCTTCGCTTAAGCTGATATGGACCAGAGTAAAGATAAAAAAAAATCAACTGAGAAAAGATGTTGCTAGCAGGGATAGACAAGTAAACATCTGTACTTTAAAGAGTTGAGACCAAATTTACATGCAGGGTGTTGAGGATTAACTGAGATAGTGGCTGAGAATAAAAGTTTAAGGTATTTGTCTGTACAAGGCAAGGTTTCAGTGAAGGACAGCTCCTGCATCTTTGAGGAACAGTGAGAGCAGCTCCGGTGCCTGGGGCACCTGCCACAGAAAGACAAAACAAAAGAAAAATACATTCCTCTCCCCCTTCTTGCATGAAGAGCAGGTAAAACAGATACAAATGCAGGAAAGCATAATGCAGGCCCACATGAAGACTTGATTTAACACATAATCTTGAAGCTTTCTGCTTAGGTGATGCTACTAAAAGCCTCCATATACAATAAATTTCATTTCTACTGAGGAAAAGAGGGATACTGAACTCAACAGCAGCTTCTGAAATGTGTGCAAACAACAAACAAGTCAGTGATTCATACAGCAAATTACCTTGACTTTTCTAAGTTGTGGTAGCCCACTCAAGAAAGCAGCATCACAGTGGCACTCATGATGAGTGTCTCTACTTTGAGTTTTTCAGCAGGATCAGATGCAGTCACAGCTCTGGCATCAACGCTGGGAGTGACCTACAGCAGCACAGCATGTGACAAAGCTCCACATCTCAACCTCAGCTCATGGTCTGAGCTGCCTCGAGCTTTCCAGAGACCCAGAGCAAACACAACACTTTGCCTTGAACCTTCTTTATCTTTGCTGCAGATCTTTTGCGGGTGCTGTGCTTTGGTTGTTTGCTTGTTTTTGCTTTTGTTTGGTTTGGTTAAATATGGAAAACCCGCTATTGCTTTCGTGCAGTGAGGCTCCTTTACACCACAGCAGTTCCAGTCAACGTCACTATCTGTAAAGTAATAGGCTAAATAATGTGAAGTGGCTGCAGCTTTCTTTTTATCATATGAATAGATGCAGTTCTGGTCACAGTAGGTAGGGCCTTAACAGGGGGACACAAGGGATGCACACACAGTGACATACAGCTTTGGAACAGTGTGCTGCTTGCTACAAGCTGTGCAGAGACAGAATGTATCAGCGGTGTCAAAACAACAGCAAGTATGAGAATGGTGTGGATTACTCAAATTTTCTCAGTGATGACTCCCAGGAAATTAAAGAAAACATGAATGCTTGTAAGAAAATGGTCTTCTATAGATGAATAGCTTTTAAAATCAAAAGAAAACCCTTCATAAATAATTACTTTTTATGGGAACTCTAGTTTAGTTAAAGATGTCTGTGCCGCAAAACGCAGATGGAGGCATGAGAGGCAGCTCTGAGCACCCTGATGCAGCTGTTGGTGCATCTTGTCATTGCAGGGGAGTTGGACTATGTGAGCATTAGTGTCCCTTCCACCTTAAAAGATTCTATGTTTCTATGAGATACAGAGCCAGTGGTTAGCCTGAGAACAGTTGAGAATCTGAAATACAGATATCATGCAGCATTTGGATACCCTGAATTAAATAATTTATCTGATAACAGAAATCACAAACTTGTATTTGCATATTGTGGACTTTGAAAGGGAGACCATTCTTGTAACTTCTGGATGGGCTCATTCTTCAGATCTGAAAGTCAGCTCAAAAAGTTAGCTGAAAAAGAAAGGGCACAAATCCAAATTATACCTTCCTGGACAGATGGTTTCTGGGATTCCTGCAAGTTTTAATGATTCTGAGGATCTTTCTTCCACCTGCACCTCCATTGTCATCCATATTTTCTCAGGGTAATGGATCTCAAAGGATTACAGTGGCTGTTAACTACTTTCCCTTTATTTAATGGGGCCTACAGAAAAGTGGGGATTCTTTTCCAAGAAGTGCAATATAGAAGAAGAGGAAATGACTTAGAACTGAAAAAGGGCAGATTTATACCAGATTTCAGCATGGCATTCTTACTCAGAGGTTGCTGAGTCCCTGGCACAGCTGCCCAGATAAGCTGTGAATGCCCACCTCTAGAGGAACTCAAGGCCAGATTAGATGGGGTTCTGGGCAGCCTCATCTGGGAGGTGGCATCCCTGCCCACCATACTACAATACAATATAATACTATCCTATGCTTTCCCAGAAGGAAGGAAATGAAGCTTTCCCCACTACAGAGGAGAAGAGAGAGCAGACCTTTGTTGAAAATGACTGCAATGCTATCCCTATGGATCAAGAATTTGCCTAATCAGGCAAATGCCTTTGGGGAGAGAGTTGACAGCATAAGGATGACATAAGGACTTCAAGACTCAGCCCTGGAAGACTGAAATATGAATTGACAGGAATTATTTTCAAAATAGGAAAGTTTTACCTCACTTCCAGTAAGGAAAGGAGTCTGACACAGATAATAATAATCAAGACAGCAGTTCTGCTCAAGCAGGAGGAGAAGAAAAGGCTCAGACAGTCACAGTGGCTATTACTCTGTAACTAAATAGCGTTTTTCCCCTAGTATTTACCTCAGAAATAAGAAGTACAAGGAGAAAAATGCAGAGATAGATTAAGGGAGCATCAAGGTGGCCCAAAAGCTTGATTTACTCAGACATCTCTTAATCTTTCATTAAGATTTACATCAGAATGCTGACCTGTGTGGCAAAGCAATTTTTTCATAGAGGAAGAGGGAAGACAGTGCACTCTGACAGAGTCAGGCAACCTTCCCTGTGCTCACAGCAAGTGATGGGGCCTCCTGGCACCAGCAGGACTGACCTACGGACACACATTCCTGGGCTGCTCTGAGGCAGTTAATTTCCGTCTGCATTTCTTTTATCTGCCTGAGCAAAGCAGTCCATTTATGCAGCGTAAAACCCTACTCCTGCATCTCTCCTCTCTCCATCTGGTGATGACTGCACACCTCACGCTGAACTGTCAGCAGCATTCAGTGAGGGCTTTAGGAAGCTTCTCACATCCCCACTGACAATAGCAGTAAAACCAGATTGAGGATTAGAGTTTGAATTTTGTGACATATTTCCAACTTTCTGTCCATCTCAGTGAAATGGATTTTTGCATGAGATTCACACCAGTAGCCAACACCAGCAAGCCAACAATGGGAATAGCTGCATGACTGATGGAATGAGTGCTCTGCATTCTCCATGACTGATGGGAGCAAACTCTTTTGTAGGATTCTGAGCACTTCTCGATTCATTAGGGTAAGAAGATCTTGGCACATCACAGTTGATGAATTTTAGCCAGTTTTTAATAGAAACTGCCTTGTGACAATTGCTTACTGCTACAATGTCATAACTTTATGGCAAAAGAATGAATTCTAATCAAATTTGTGTTTTCAGTGACCATCATGAAATACAGACAACTGCTTACTACGTTAAGGACACAGTCTCATGATATGATTGCAGTCCACAAGGCCTCAGAATCCCCATATTTCACCAGCTCTTTTCCTCTGCTCACTTGACAAGTGTTTCCATCACCATCTGGTGACCAGCACATCCAGTGCTCACTGCTGCATCTCAGCACCAAGCTGGGGCTTGCTGCACACCTCAATCACCACAACAGGGTCTCGCAGGCACTCTTTGATCCAGTTTGGCCCAAACACAAGCACCTGCAGCTCACTGCTTCCAAAGGATCCAGGTGCCCAAGTCCTTTTCAGCATTGCAGTTTGTACACAGACGCTTGAGAGCCTTTAAGTCCTTTGGTGGACACTATGTCCTCCCAAATAAATTACTATTCAAGTAATGTCTAAAGGGAGACAAAGGGCTGTCTGCCAAGGTGTCTAGATTAAGATTCCACTATGTGAAATTTACAATAGTCATGGAAAAATCAGAGTGGATAAAAAAAAATATATATTTTCTTCCTTCCATCTTTTTGTGTAGGATTATCTTCATTATTTCTGCACATAAATTGTCATCTCTTACTCCTAAGGACAAAAAAAAAAAAAAACAAACCCCACAAAAAAAAAGCATGTTTCCACCAAACATAAACACAATATAGTCTTATTCTTATATATATATTAACTAATAGAGTTAGTTCAGTCCAAGATTTGTTAGAAAGAGGGCTTAAGTTTGTGAATATAAGAGTGAAACGATGTGAATATTTAGTTTCTAACAATCCATGCAACCTGACATCGTCAATGGCTCAGGATTTCATTCTAGGTGTTTGTATGTACCTGGAAAAACATTTCTATCTGGTGGTGATTAGTGGCATGAAAGCTGTTCTACATCTTAGCAGAAGGTAAGTCATTGCTATGGATATTTGTGGACATACGTATGACAGAATGGAAAGTATTGCAGAATCCAAATAAATCCCCGCACTACAATTTTGCAGAGAAATACAAAGAAGCTCTTCTTTTTGTATATTTTAAGCAGTTAATTAGCAACATTTCAGAATTTGTTTTCAAAATAGCAAACTGCAGGCAGAGAAAAAATACTTGCTTAAGCCAGAGCCTGGCTTATGTCCTGCTGGTTCCACGCAGGTCCAGAGTAAGAAAAAGTAAGTTTTTTAAGTCAGGTAGTTTATCTGCAGCAAGCTGCCATAGTCTTGGGAAGACAACTGCTTGACAAAGTTCTGCTGTCATTAAAATAGAGAAAAAAGAAAGCAGGCAGCATTTTGGCTCGCTTAGATGTGATGTGCTTTGGGCAGCTAAAAACAATTTAAAGAATGATTAATATGAGCCACAGATGGTGAAATGACAATATCCCCTGCTACTAAAGATATTAATAAGTGCTGACAGTTAGTACTTGTAAATGAATTAATCATCTGCAGGGACTATTAAAGACTTTTTGCCACAGCTTGCTCTAGTAAGGTTGGATACTTCCACAAAACACTTGAAGCATTCAGAAAAGAATTTTTCAGGTCATTACTGATACAAAGCTTTTAAAATCAACATTTGCTTGCATTCTGAATAACACGAAAGTATGGCTGGCAGAATGGCCTACATTTTATTTCACAAAAAATACTTTTTACTTCCATCAGTACACTTGAAAAACTTGGAATATTTCTATACAACGCACAACCATGAGCAGAACCAGTTTTTAGGGCCCCTTTTTAGTCAGTGGCAGTTCTTCTGGGGGAAGAGCAAAAGAACAAATGGATTTTCTTTCTGCATATACCTAATAGCATAATATAACCAAGATAAAAGCAGAACCTCCATGGATCTTGTTTCATTAACACAGCATCAGTGTTCTTTATTAAACAAATGTGTGACTACACAAGGTGTGGTTTAACCTCCCTGCTGTAACAACAGCAGCGCATCCAGAGGTAAAAGATGAATGCACGTTGTAGAAGCCATTTCATTCTCCTGAAAAAAAAAAAAGTCTAAAATAATAAAAGCTAACAACTTGATATTTTCTATGCATCAAGATATTTCAGCTTCAGTTCAGTTGTTTCTTAGCATTTCCTTGTTACTTTAATCAAGAAATCTTAAGAAACTGGATGGTTCTTTATTTATATGTAGGTTGTGCTCACATCCATGCAAATGGAACAAATCCAACAGCAAGTTTTAAAAGAATAAAAGTTCACTGGCCTTTTAATTCAGTCTTCCCAGGGAAAATTAAAATAAAATCAAGGAACAATAATCTCAGGCAAAACTTTGCAATACAGTTGCCTTGAAAAGGCCACAGATGCTTCTCACAAAATAAATATTGTCCATTCCTGTCACACTTTTCAGCCTCTTTTGTGCTCCCAGAAATTGCCAGCAATGAAAATAGAGCAGGGCCAATCAGGCTGTGTGTGTACTCCTGCACTGTGGGAGCTGGAAGCCCTGCATATAAAGTAACTCATGCATTATTCACAGCTATGTATGTTTATGTAAATTACTAGAAGTGGGAGTGTATACTAATGCAGAACAAGAGGTAGGATGATGTTAAAAATACCCCGTTTAAACGTTACTTTAGCAGGTGAGACACATGTCCCTTCCACACCTCCAGTCAAAAAGGAGCACATCATATGCTTCATACCGTGTGTAAATAAAATATACTTCCTGTCTCCTAGGATGGACACTTTTCAGTATTTATACTGGAACAAGTATACTGATTTAAAATAAAGTATGTAAGCCATCTAGCCATGCAGAAATTAACTGGGGAGATTTAGAGACGCCACAGTTAGGGAAGTTATATGCTTACAATTAGGGCAGAGATATTACCATGACAAGACATCTGAAAACTTATTAAAATAAAGAAAGGGTGGCAATTTTGAAAAGGAGAGGAGAAACAGCTGCTTCCAACAAAACCTGGACATTTCTAGGTCAAGGGTCTTCCTTCCCCCAGGGATGCTCCAAAAGTAATGCCCCCTATTTTATTATGCTGGCCCACAACATCAAAGTTAAATGTTGGCAGTATGGCAGTAGAGATTGCACCTTGCCACCACTATCTCATTACATTTTGTTGCTCTGTAACAGCTGGCAGCAGAGGGGTATTGTAACAAATGGCATCTGATATAAAAGAGCGCATGGAGCAGAGGTGTGACGTTGAATTCCTCCATGCAGAAAAAGTGGCATCCACTGATATTCCTTGGAGCCTGCTGAGTGTTGATGGAGACCAAACAGTGGATGTGAGCACAGTGATGTGGTAGGTGGTGCATTTCAACAGTGGTGACAGCACTGTGAAATACAAGGCATGTTCCAGATAGCTGTCACACAATAAAATGGAGAGCATCTCAATCATCTAATCAGCTAATGGTGATGGCTGTCTTGAAAAAGAGTGCTTTGTAGCTGATAATTTGCTCATCAAACAGTATTATTGTGCTCCTTGATGTAGTTTCCATGGAAATAAATAGGAGGCATTACTTACAGAGCGACCTGCATACACATCTATAACAGTTATTATCAAGGACATATCTAAAAGGAAGAATTTTAGAGGAGATCATATTCATCATACAAATGTAGGGGAGGGTTAGAGGACTACTTTAATTCAGGGTTTATAAATGGCAAGAGGAGGAGGAGGAGCATTTATGTAGAAGAGCTTCCTAACTCATGGTCAACTCTGCAGACTTCTGCAGTTTAGCACAGTACACAGCAGAAATATGTTTACTATTCCTCTATTTCTACATTCCTATAAGCTGTAAATATATTATTTTTATATATTTGCATAAAAATAATAAAAAAAATTCATTCTAATTTGATTAGATCTTGTTTTATACTATTTTAAAAATATCTAAAAATGTGATATGTACATAACATGTTCCATGAGCATTGCATTAGGTGAAATCCTTCTACTTTTAATTTTTCACATAAAGGGTGTTACTTGACCTAAGCCAGAGCATAATTTACTGCACAACAATAGATTACATACATCATTTGAGCAGGAAGTTGTTTTCCTGTTCTTTGTTGTTACTTTCCCATCATGCTTTAAAACAAAAAGAACACCTTTTGAGGATTTTCAGATTCACATATTGCATCAAAATCAATCCTTGTTTCTTTAAAAATCTGGGAATTTTAACTAGCTCTGATGTACCACTGCTCTCCCCCTTTGCCCCAGAAATAGGAAACTCAGGGAGTCTGATGGGAAAGAAGGGCTTTGAAACTATACACTTTTCCACTATAGGGCAGCACTGATTTCTGATAGGACTGTAAGATGAATGCATTACTGAGCTGCTTCTAGGGTGCACAAAATTCTGTGGGAGGCACTTGGGCCGTAATCCCACACCAACAAGAAATGGAATGAAGTATTACTCCCAACAACAACCTCCCTTCCAGAACATGGCTCCATAGCACATCTTTTCCACGTATTATTTATAGATCAAGTCCCACCAACACCTTTCTGCATGTATACTGCAGAGATCGCTTGAGAATTCCCAATATGGAAAAAACATAGGCAATAGTTTGGGTGGTTATATGAGCAACAGTACAACTGAAAGTTGAAAAGACCTCAGGGCAAGGAGTCAAGGACCAGTACTACTCCATCATTCTCAAGGTGATGCAGTGAGAAATGTTGGATACTGTGAAGTCGGAGAACAGAGCACTGGAATGAGTTGATGGCCTCAGCTCAACAATATGCAGCACAGACACAAAGACATTTTCAGAGAAGAATCACCTGCATGCAGATCTCTTGGAAATGTCTTTTTGTTCTTGAGAAATGGAACTGTTGATCACACACTTTGTTCTGAAAGTAATGCCTCCCATTTATTTCCATGGAAACCATATCAGCAACATAAAGCACACCAACACTATTTGATATAGTAAATTCTCAGCTACAAAACACTCTTTTTCAACACAGTCACCTCCATAAGTTATGTATTTTCTCTAGTCATGAACAAGTGCCTGCACGCTTCACTTGTTAATATCTGTACTAGTAGAGACGATACACTGTTGTTGTGGCCACTGCTGAAACACACCACACACCACCTCACTGTGCTCACAACCACTATCTGGTCTCCATCAACATTCAGCAAGTGCCTAGGAATGTCAGTGGTACCATTTTTTCCACATGGAGAAATTCAGTGACACACCCCTGCTCCATCCCCAATTCCATGTGGGATGCCATTCTGTCAGACTGCCTCTCTGAATCCACCTGTCACACAGCAACAACATGTAATGGGGTATTGGTGGGAAGGTTCAGTCTCTACTGTCATACCACCAACATGTGCCTCTGACATTGTGGGCCACCTTCATAAAATAGGAGGCATTACTTTTGGGGCAGCCCTCATTTACAGTGTCAGATCTATATAGAGAGAGATCATAAAGGAAGATAGGTCATGCACATAAAGACAGTATACAGAAAGTTCAGATAAATACCTAACAGAAATGTAACATATATTATCTTTTAGACAAATACTGCAACTATAAAAGTAAAGAGACTTAACTTTATTATGCAGTTTTAGGAAGCAGCATCACTATTTGCTTCCCTGCTGAGTCTGAATGAAGGGAACAGAAATACGGTAAAGATTCTGATTTGACTACAATACATGTGGAATTTTTGAGAAGAAATGCCAGGGGAAATGCCACACTCCGCACTAGAGTGTGTCAGTAAGTGTTCACCCTATTCAGACAATTTTGTTATTGTTATTATTGATCCTAACTGTTACACATTTCTGAAAATAATCAGTTCCCAGCCTTCAATTGTAACATGTTTTATAGGTCTGAGTATCATCGTTCAGAAGTACTGGGACCTACCAGATTAGCCTGTTCTATTAGAAGGGCCTCAATGGGGTTTAGCACAATTACTCCTGAAGGCTGAAATAGGTGACAAAGCAGAGACATTTACATTAATAGCATTTAGTAGACAAATAATTTGGATGTACTGTGCAGTTCTCCTTTTCCGGCTTGAGGTGAATACAGTGTGTGAAGAGTCACTCTTCCAACAGTATTAGTATTAGTACGAGGCAGACTACGGGGCATGCCCAGAAGACACAACAGTCACATGCTGTATGGGATTCGATGACTCTCTAATAGGATGACCAACATTAGAGAACAGTACGATATAAAAGTATTTGTTACACAAGTATAGTTTTACATTCCTGTTTTCAAAATAGCTTTATAAGTACTAGACCTGAAGATGTTATGCGGACTATGAAAGACAGTGCAGAATGACCATGGAGACTCCTAAGGCTGCTTCCCCAGATGTCCCACTAAGTGACAAAGTGAAATGGTGAAAAAAGACAAGGGCTAGACAACACTGGGCAGCTGTCACCTTTGCCCCTAGATATCTGACAGTAAGTCTCTGAGAACTTCTGAGCTGGAGGATATAGATTCAACAAATGGAATGACAACTATGCATTTCTCTTGCTGCACAAGAGATATAACTATAATGTATTTATAAACATGGAGAAAAGCAAAAATACACACAACACACATGCACACACACACAAACAGGTTAATTACAGTATCTTTGTGCAGTTTTTGTTTATAAACACTTCTCTCTCAAATCAATATTAACTAAGGTGAAATGTCAAATGGAATCATTGAGAAATGCCAGAAATCATCCTGAAAGTTGTGCATCTCTCTGGCATGGAACTGCAGCTGATCTGCACACAGTACAGTTCAAACAATGCAATGTGACACACAGGACTTCACAGGCATCAAGCACTAATGCTACAGATTCTGTCACCTCCAACAAATAAATGCTGCCACTTACAGATCAGAGGTAGAGTTGCAGCTGTTAAGTTTTCAGTGTAAAATTATAAAAATACTTGTTTTCCTTAACGGGATAGGAGTTGGAGCATCAGGATCACAAGACCATACTTAGGGAGAGGAACGCCTGTTTTATCACTAGCAGGAGGCTACGTTTACCATCAGGCTGACAATTTTTTCTGGAGTAAGAAACTGTGTAGTTAAAGGATAATGCTCTTCACGGACTTGATACCCTACTAAACAATATGCACCTTAAGATTATTTTGTTATTTAAACATTGATCAACAGAGGAAGAGCCTCTTCCTGCACAGTAATACTGAAGAAGTTATTTCCATATATTTGTACATAAATGTCTGAGCGTACAATTTCAACAAAAATCTGGTCTTATTTTTCTACAATATACTGGTTGTTTCAAATCATGTTTTAGGAAAGTGATCAAATATCTTTGGACCTTGTATCAGAAGAAAACATTATATTTACCTCTGAAAATACCACAGTCAATCTGCGACAGACAAAGAAGTTATTCTCTGACTTCTAGGGTGACTTACAGGGAGATGAACTAAAGAGATGAAATGGGAATGTGATCCTGCATTCCCAGGACACAGAAACTTGGGAGGAAACTCATTATTGTGGCAGAGGATGATAGATGATATTAGTTGTTCTGTATTTGAGAGCAAATATCGAGTCAAAAAAGTTTTAGCATTACTTCCTGTCCCAATTGCCCTATACAACTGAGACTGTTGAGATCGACTGATTTTAATTCAAGCAACAGTAATGGAGGATGGGAGCACACTGACTGCAAAATGAACTACCAAATAAATTATGAAGTAATTTATAGGTAGCAACAAATCTTCCTAGCTTCACAAGTAAATGAAACAGGTTCCTCCACTCCTAAATATTCATGATCCCATGGCATATAAACACACAAATGCAGTAAGGCGGAGAGAGAATATTGTCTGTCAAGCAGGAAGGACAGAAGAGGCAACCCTGGCCAAGCCATCTTTGCTGCTGTTGCTGCTTGTGAAAGACTATAGTTTTTTTGTTTGTTTGTTTGTTTGTTTATAATTATTATTTTTGTGGGGGGTTTGGTTCAAAGCTCACTTTCTGAGGCTTTCTCTTTTTTTGATATGACTCTGAGTTATCTAGGAGGCCAGTGGTGGGTGACACTGCGTGGCAAGCAACATCACTTTGTGGACAATTTTACATCTGAAAGAACTTCTTTGGAGATGTTTGACCTCAAAAGGGAGTGACCAGGAGTGTTTACTGGTAGAACTGGCCTGTGAGCAAATAACGCCAGACTGGCATGGGAGACTGGGGGATGATATCACTGTATTCTGTGAAGACAAGATACAAGCTGGAGCCTCCCTGCCATCTTCTCTGCTGGACTAAATTTACAGGGCCTGAAAGATAGGAACAAAGGAGTTTCTGCTGAGATACCAAAGCCAGAAGCTGTTACTCCAAAAAGAGCTGACTCAACTTGGGACTTATAAATACGTTTGTACTTACATGTTGGTAGTCGTCAACTGAACAACACAACCTCCATGACCTATCACTATTGAAAATCGTCATCTGACACTAGGAGCAATGCTGAAACCATGGTGGTGCCTGTCCTTTTCTTGCTTTCTACAAACACTCCTTGCTTTTATTTCCTGTGTCTTTTCTATCACCTGTCTTCCCCTCCCCATATCCCTCAGTGACTAGGATTCATAATAAACTGGTTGGGCAAACATCCGACGTAAGACATAAGACAACGTTGTGTCTTAATCTTGCTACTGAGTATACATATATAAAAATATCTCCCCTCCCTCCTCTATTTGGAGCAAAACACTGCTGCAGGAAATTTAGGAGCCCAGGAAGATTTAGGGAACATAGTTGTTTCCAGTCTGAGGGTTCCACGAGGCACATGCCTCCATCTCAAAGATAATACCAGCGTAATTGTGATTAAATGTATTCCTCCTGAATTATGGAGAATGCTACCTGTTCTTGCAATCAGCCTTCCCAGTCTCATGTTTTAGAGGCTAATTTGAACACAGAAACTAAAAACTGTTTTTTCAGCATCTACCACAGCTCTCCAACAAAGAATGTTATTCCTTGCAGCATCTTCAGAATAGTGCAAACTGATTAATGCAGACACAACTGCACATTGAAGAAGAATGACTACCTGCACCAGGGTCTTGTCTTTCAGCACGTACAGACAATAAAGCACAGCTATCCTTGCGCTTCCATTTGGGTTGTTTGTTTTGATTTTGGGGGAAAAAGACAGTAGCTACAATAAAAATAGCCTCTCATGCCATAAACACAATGTCAGAATCCAAGGGGCAATATGCTCTTCTCACTTCTTGTTTTACAGATTGTGTTTATTTTTAAACGATCTTGTAAGTCAGATGCAAAACAATTAACGTTGTCAATGATGCTGACCCCAATCACACCAAATTCCAAAGTCAGTCTACAGCAAGATCAGAAGACGGGCAGAAGTTTCTTTTCCACATAGAGAAGCATGTATGGTTTGTATTATTCTTATTACTGTTATTGTTATTATTGTTATTATTATCATTATTATTATCTAGAACTGAGTATATTATTATTTTAACTTCTATTATCTTTAAGTTGCAAACACAGAAGACAAAACATTACACATAAATGATCAGGCTGTCAGCCATGTGTTTGAGATACTGAAGAAAGCAGTAAAATATACTGTCAACATCGTACTCATTATTTGCCATGGGAGGAAAGGAGTAAACTTGTAGCACTTGTACTAGGACTCTGCTGTGCCCATCACCTTGTGTTGGATAAGGCTGCAGAAGATAAGGCATTGAGGAACAGGCATCTAAATGGATATGGAGGTAGGAGTGCTCCAGACTATAAAAGAGCTCCCTTGGGATGGATGCAGACACAGGGATAAAACCTGGTGCTGAAGCCTTTGTGCCTAAATGTGTCTGGGATCAATTGCTGCAGTGTCATAGCGTTCATGGAAAGGATTTCAGATATTGCTAAACTGAGTTCACTGCACCAAAATGAAGTGTTTGCAGCATACTTTATTATCAGAACTTTCATATCATACACTAATCTCTTAAAAATATTTAATAGTGTGACAGCAGAAAACACAACTTCCATTTGATTTGAAGCAGACTTGTATAAGGGTTACAGTTTTGCTGAATAGACTTTAAATTCGTCGGAATCACTGGACCAGTGAAATAACTATAAATTACACAAAAGAACTCTTTGCAAATGCAACTTTTAAAAATCATCTACATGAGAGTTACCTAAGTGTAAGAAATATGCTAGCTCTTTCCTATTTTTCATCTGAAATGAGATCATAAAAAGAATGGAAGAGAATTTTAATCAGAATTTTTCTGAATAGGCTCCAACACATTTTGTGAGTTAACTGTCAGCCTCCTAACCCACTGATGACAATTTTTTATAATATATCACATTTGGAACTTGCTCAGGCTTCCAATAGCTCAGCTTTTTGCAAGAAGTCAATTTTGTAAAGTCAGTTCCCCTGTTGCCAAACTTGATCTAAGTTTGGATGCACCAAAAAGCAGAGCAGTGAGGATAGATGATAGAGAGGATCAGACCAGAGATACAGTGTTTTTTAAAGGGAGTGCATAACTTAGGAAATACACATTACAAACAAATTTAATCCTGCTCCAGGTTACTACCAGCTCATAGCCCAAATCACAAGTATCTTCTTGTTGCCTAAAATAGCATGTCTGACTTTTGGTTGCAGTAGCAAGATGTGATTCTGTGATGTGGAAGGATTGCAGCTTCTTCTATTAGTAAATCTACACTTCCAAAGTTCTTGCAGAATCAAGGGTATGAATCATGTCCAATATAAGATCATATGTAATGAGAGTGCCAAAATTCTGATGGAAATCAGAAATTGGGAATGAATCTACAAGAAGGGAAGATATAAGAATCTTGTCCTACTTGGGAGAACGGTAGGCAAAATCCATTTACATATGAGCAAATAATGATTTATCAAAGTCTCTGCAAAAGTTTCTGGCTCTCCATTTAGGTAACTGTGTAGTTACTAACTCATAGCAGCCTTTTAAGTGTTGCCTTTTCTAAGGATTATATACTATTTTCCCAGACCTTTCCTTAAATTTGTGGAGTACATTACGCAAAATGTGGTACACATCGCCATACATAAGAGGACTAGAGAAACTTGGCAGATTTCATTTACAAAGGAATTTTATTAATTTTCAAAAATAAAAAAAAAAGTCAAGATATCTAAATACCATACTCTCAAAAAATACAACATCCTACCATGTGCTGGCATTTGAAGGGGAAATCCCTGTGCCCTGAACAAATATCCTGTTTTGCAGAGATGAGACCTCCCTGTGAACTACTACTGTCCAGTAAATTTTAGCTGTTATGCTTTATCTGCTTCTCATCTTCTCTGAAATTCAGTGTCTCAATCATAGATTTTGTCCCTGATTCACAAAAATCACAACAACAACAACAACAAACAAAACCCAATTCTGAAGTACCTTGAAGTAAATTTCAGCTATAGCAGTTATTCTTTCTGTTCCTACATTCAGATCTTCTTTTCCCTTCTATCATAGGAGCAAGTATTGAACACCCTTGGCTCTGGAATTCATGAAATTCATATCATGGCTTGGTACCACAATACATATCTGCAGTGAGTGTATCCTCCACACAATAAGAGGTTCTGATAATTTTGTAAGTCCTTATGAAGAATGGTGTGACAATAATAAAGTCCCATTTAGTTTCCATGTCATCTAATTTGCATACACCTACATTGCCTCATAGAACTTTTTTCTAGAAGAAACTGCCAGAGGTAAGTTTCAGAGGGATAAAGATTTAAGTAAGAAAGCGTAATGTTGAACAAAATTGTTTTAAAGCATTCAACTTATCCTCCTCCTCTTCTAAACTTTCTTTGTGCTCTCAGTCTTTCCATAACCTGAATGAAGTTTTCCAGAGGAGGATCGCAACATGTAGAAAGAAAAACCCTAATATATGTGTGATGAGTGCCACCTACCTGCAAACCATGCCATCACTTCTCTCTCCCTGTTGAAAGGCAAAAACTGTTAGTTTCTGCTTTTACTTTCATTTTATTTTGCACAATAGAGAGCAGTTGTAAGACATCCAATAAAGTGAAAGGGAAAAAAAACAAAACAACTGTGTGAGAGCAGCTTTAGATTACATACTGACATTAACTCCACACAGAAAATCTCTACAATGATTTCAAGAGGAAAACACTTTCTGTTTCTGAAGTCTGTATGCAGGTCATCACAGTCTCTTTGCAAATATCCATTTTGTAAACAATACTCTGAACTGTAGAAGGTTTTGCTACAACTGTTGGTGAAATTGGAGTCTCACAGCAGTGTCTGTGATAAAGAAAGAAAGAGCTAAGGTGATGTGATTCACTTCTTTGGCCATTCTGTGGCTCCTGAAGTGCCAAATAGACAGATCTCCATGTGACATATCTTTCAGGACAGTGTGCATGTGCTCTTATTAGCCTAAATGTCTCCTACATTATTCTGTATAACTAGATGAAAGAAATAAGCCCACCTTGAAATCCACGGAGATCCAGTTACACTTTCCTTGGGACTTCAACTAGCCCCATTTAATTATTATGCTGCTATATTCACAAATGGGTGAAATGCAAAAATTCAGTGACCACAGAGCAGCAGAAAAAAATAAGAATGAGATCACAGCTTCAGAGTTGTCTGCCAACAAGGCTGTAGAGACATCCAAGTGTTACCATCTTACAGCATCAATCTGGATAAGATTTGTGTCCAAGGAAACATGGAATGCACCAGCGCAAGCATTCATTACTGTCTAATACTTAAGAAATGTGATTTTAGGAAAATTTGTGGAAACGCTAAAGAGCATTGTATAATTATAGAAAAATGAAAATACAGAGCACTGTCTCTATAAAGTTTTTCCCTGTCTCACTGTATGGTTTCCTTCCCATTCAACTGTCATAGAAATATAGGGTTAGAAAGGACCTCAAAGCCCCACCAGTTCCAACCCCCTTCGCAGGCATGGCTGCCACCCCTCAGCTCAGGCTGCCCAGGGCCCCATCTAACCTGGCCCTGAGCACATCCAGGGACAGGGCACCCACAGCTCCTCTGGGCAGCTGTGCCACGGCCTCACCACTTTCTGAGTGAAGACTTTCCTCTGAACATCTAACCTAAATCCCTCCTCTTTCAGTTTAAAGACATTCCCCCTTGTCCTGTCATCATGCAAGAAGCTGGTCTTCCTCCTGGTTATAAATTCCTCTCATATACTGGAAAGCCTCAGGGAAGTCCCCTCAGAGCCTTTTTCTTCTCCAGTCTGAACAAGACCAGCTTTCTTCATAAGAGAAGTGCTCCATTACTTCTGTATGGAAACATTGGTAGAATCTTCCAAAAACATGTTCCATACAGGAATAGTTCTTTCCCATCATCATGCTTGGTAACGAAGATTGTACCAAGAAAAATATAATTACTGGAGTAAAAAACCTAACGATATCACTGTCATAATACTTGCTATTTTTTTCCATGTCTAAGAAGTTACCCTGGGACCAGTCCAGCTTCCTGTTTGAATACTGTGACTGGAAGTTTCTATGTTTTTGCAAATGGAAAAAAAAACATTACTACCTGTATGTGAAATAAAGAAAGAAATCAGGAGATAATGGAGCCAAAATTCATATTTTCCTTTCTCAAATTAATTCTTTTAGTTAGATACATTTATGTTCTCTGCTGACTTGACGATATACCTTGCACACTACAAGAAACCAAAGTGGGAAAGGTATGTAATTTTGAAAATGAAAAGCATGGACAACAGAGTACATTGTTTTGAGTAAGGCACTCTTTCACATACCACTTTTCTACATATACAGTGGAATATGTAACACTTGTGGGACACTTCCAACTCAGAATTATTACATAATTCTATGATTCTATGAGTTTTGAGTCCACACTGGAATTGACAAGGCAAAAAGAAAACTCCAAACCGACATTTGAGAACTTTCTTGTTCCTAGAATGATTGCTATCTAACACAGCCAGGACTAAAGCAGTGATATTGCCCTGGACCCGAAATACAGTTCTGATCAGATGAAAATCAAACTGGACTTAGTAAAGTATGTTTATCTGATTTAAGGTATAGAAAGTATTATCTTAGATTATACAAAAAAAACTACAGACTAAGGATGAGAGAGGAGACCTGCTTAAGCAGATGAAAGAGCTATGTTGATAAAAAAGCCAATTCGCTTAAAGTGCCATGCATAATGCAGACTGAAAAGCAGATTAGTGGCTTTGGGGATAATATATTTTAGGATAAACATTCACTCCGTGTACTACATCTAAACAGCTGACAAAATATAGGATGGAGAAGAGTGGCAACAATAATGTTCCCAGGTCATGGTTCAGAGCTGTAATGGAACCATAAAGAATTTTTAGAGAAGCACTCTGAAATCATCACATAAAAGGCATTACATAATGTGCTATATAATTTAATATAGCAATTTTTCTATTATTTAAAAACAACAGTAACATAACAAAAACAAACAAACAAATGAAAAAAAACACAACCCTCAGTACTTCAAGTATTGATAGCAAGAGGAGGAAATGAACACAGAAAAACACTAAAGAATCAGAATTGCTGAATGTATATATGTGGACAGTACAAGTTAATTAGAGATTTTACGTAGCCCTGCAGTAATATTCCATAGGATCCACCATAAAGACATCCTATTTCTCTGACCTCCATAACAGCACAGGAAGATGCCTGCTAAGCTACATTTAGACATTAGTACCGAGTGATTTCAGCAAGCATTGCACATGAACTATATAATAATTCAGCTAATAAAATAACAGATCATAATGGCACGTAATGAACAGCAAATGACATCTACAGACAAAGAAGATGTTCCCAGCATTCAGAGACTAAGTATTTTTGTGGCATAATTTCACAGTCACCCATGGTAACAAGCACTGACACTGTTCTGCTTTCCAATGCCGTGTTTTACATTTGTACAGTGACTGAGTAGCATTTAAAACGAACAATTAGATTGCAAGAACAAGACTGGTCAGGGATCATGCTACTCTGCCTCTTTTTATCCATTTAATTCTTCCACACTACAGTCCCTTAGAAAACATCTGAATAGCTAAACTGCTCAAATTTGACTGGTTTGAATTGCTAATGGGTTGGCCCATATATTGCAGCTTTAGGTTACTTTTTTTTTTTTTTGTCACTATCTTGACTTACAGATTTAATTCAAGTGAGAGGAGGAAAATCAGTTCGTTGCCATTCTTCTGATTTACTTATTGAATTAATTACATGACGGGAGTAAAAGTAAACTTTGGAATACATCCCTAGACACACCTTACAATAACAATGGCTTTTTACTCAAAAAAAAAAAAAAGAACTTCAATTCCAGGAATGTCAGCAACTTACAGCTAGTGTAACTGAAACACGGTACCCAATAAGCAGAAAAAAATATTTCAGATATATTCAAGCAATATAGGGTTCAGAGGGGCTCTTCCAAGCATAAATTCATCTCCATATCTTTTACTGTTGCATTTGATGTTCACACCTCAGAAAAAATAAAAATATATTTTAGAAGTACTACAGAGCAAGAATAAACTCAGAAGTATTCTATATTTCAATTATTGAAAATAATGTATCTAGCAGGAGAGTGAAAAATAATGCAATCTTGTGAATAAGCTTTTCATCAAAGAACAGCCCATTACTACGAGAATAAAAAAGTCATCAACCATATGAGTTCTCTGTCATCAACATTTTCCTTTTATTGGTTTGCACTAGCACCACTGATACCACTGTGCTGTTGTAAAGTTATTTACAAAAAATCAAGCCATGTCTAGCCTTTGCCTCAAAACCATGATTTTTCTTTAAATGAAAATGAGGACAACTTCTGATATATAATTGAGATGAGGCCGAACTTGTTTTACCAGTTAAGCTCTCTCATACAAAAAATGGGTCATATTCCTTTACTGTTCAGGGGAGTGGCTTCAGTACGATGCCTCCAATATTTTCCCCCCAAGCTATATACTAAACATCTGGAGTTAACATGTGGTTATCTCCTAATATCAGAAGAATCTGTCAGCTCACTTTCTACCAAGTGTTTTGAACCACAGACATGTAAGTGACGTGCTGTGTATTCCACCAAGATCTCTCTTGACATTTGAAAGGAATGCTCTAACTAAAGTTCAACTTGTTTATGTACAGGAAAATATACAATGGTTTACATTTTCCATGGGTAACCCTTGGAACAGGAAATCCTCTCATGCCCAGAATATAGCAGAAGTTTCATTTGATCCAACAATCTCCTTTGGCATACACATAAAAGAACTGTAATTTTAAGCAAGGAGTGTCTGCCATCATGTTTTATAATCAAATGTCATTAATACATGTTCACTTTTGCATTTCTGAATTAGGTATATTTTGATAATAATCCCAGATGTGTCATTTCAAAAGAGGTTCAAAAGTCGAATTCTGGAGTAAATAATGAGTCTCAAATTACAATTTCACTTAATCCAAGTTTGAATTATGCTGAAAATGCATTTTGGTGCTTCATTAAGCACCCTGGAATAATTAGAACCTAACATATTTTCTGGAATTAAATTACTATGACTGTCTCAGTCAAAAGAAAAGTGGGTCATACATATGAATGATATGTACAGTATATAATTCATAACTTATCTAATTAGTACATTAAAATCCAGAATACTCCATTAATACAGTATATGTACATAAAATGAGAAAAAAAAATCATAAACTCTTTTCTTAGCAAAACACTGTATTTCAGCTATACAGACAAAATGCAAGCATATGACCCCAGTTTACATGGCAAGTAGTATAGGAATGAAGAAAATTTGAAGTGTTCAGCACATACTCAATTGGCTGAGTGAAAATTACCTTTCAGCTGTGGTGTTTCTGACAGATACCCAGTAAGGAAGTGTTTCTACAGCAGTGCTACATTTCAGCTAACATCTAAACTGTGTCCTTTCCTGTTCCAGTCTATTCTCCTGTCCTCTACAGAAATGCAAGGATTTCTGCCTATGACGTTTTTGTCCCCAGGCTTCTCTTCTCTTTACTTCAGATAATCCCCATCTCTGCCAGACTACCAGGATTTTCACTTTTTTGCTTGTTTCTTTCAGACTCTTGTCGGACCACACTTTTGTTTTTGTTTTATTTGGATTTGTACTGTATTGCTTGTATTGTTCCATTTGGAAAAGCCTCAGACTGGGAACTGTTCCAGCCTTACATGTGCCAGGTAGCACAAAATAATAAAACTGAGAATGACGCACTAGTTTGCAGCATCGTGAGATTGGTTCAATTCATGTTTTCAAATGGATAATTACCTAGCAAGAAGTTCTACCCTTCCAGAAAATTTGCATTTTCTATTCGTGCAGATGACTACAGAACTGTATTTTGCAATTTCACACAATTTTCTCAAAATCCCCTTAAACTAAATACCCTTCTGGAATCTATGTGCCTAACAACCCAGGCTGCAGTTTCATGCAAATGCAATAGTCTTACACATACTTCATCATCCAAGCAAAAATACTTGCGCACACTAGATGCCGTTGTGCAAGCCTACTGAATCCCATCGATAGATTCCTCTTTTTAAAACAAATCCTTATTGTGTTAATTAAGATAATCTCATTCTTCCTCCTTAAAAAATAAATCATGATTGAACATATTCTTTTCCAAGAGGGGAGCTAGCTTTCCATTCATCACAAGGTACACCTATCCCAAAATGCAGGGGAAAAAATGGAAAAAAAATCCGACACTGACTTTTTAGAACATATGAAATACAGCAGAGGTTTTCCAAGAAAGAAGACTGAAGCTGTTAATTATTTAATACTGAAGAGACCAAACACTTAGAAGACTAACCATAATTCTAAGATATAATTGTCCACAATCAGTCTGTTGAGAAAAATAAGTATTTCTTTCCTATGAAAAGCCCAGTGTGAGGAGAATCTATTCCAACTTAGCCCTCTGCTGTTTGCCCCTGCGTATATCATGAGGCAGCATAGTGAAATTTCAAGTGCAAAGGCAGTTGCAGACAGAAGGTACCTTCTCACCACATACAACTCAAGCCCCCTTTCAGCCTGGAAGTTACTTTTGTGTAGAAAGAAGGAAGATCTACACAATTTCTTTTAACCTTCTGTGTTCTCACATCAGTGGTTATCAAATCAAGAGAACTTGTCTGAGCAGTTAAGAAGTTATTTAGCCCTCAGAAAATTACTCCCTAATGGGCTGAAGCAAATAGCATATTTAGCTAACAGGTCAGAAGGGTACTTTATATATGAGGTTTCATGTCATCTTCTTTGACCAGCAATTTTGGAGCATTTATTTCTCAATTCCTCCATTCGTTTTCTTTATATCTTTGCAATGAAGGTTTAAAAGCATTTGCCAGCCTCCACTAGATTTCTTTATGTTACAGATATTTTGAGGCACTTTAAAGACTTTGAAGAGGAAATATTTGATCCAACTTGTTGGAAGGCCATGAGCTGCTGGGAGTGAACCAGCCTCCAAATTCATTGTCCTGAGATTGACAAATCTTCCTTTATTTTCTATTCCCACCTTTGTCTTCAGAGGAAAGGAAAAATAAAACAAAATAAAACAAACAAACAAGTAAACAACAACAACAACAACAAAAAAACAAGACAAATGACTGACAAGTCAAAAGAAAGAGTGTTGTGGAAAGACAGATATTTAATCTCCATTCTTCCTTGCATAAACATCTGCCTTGCAACAACAACAATAATAATAATAGATCCAAGAGGATGAGGAAGAAGGGAAAAAGTCCAATAAGGAACAGGGCACATTTACAAAGTGGAAGAAAAAGTAATTGGCTGTTGGAAACAGGGATCCAGTCTAACCAGGATAGATCATGATTTGTCTCTCAGTAAAAGATTTTGAGTAGATGAGATTTCAAAGAAAGAAACAAAACAAAGCAAAACAAAAAACCTAACACTTTTTTAATTTTAACTTCAAAGTTTATTTTCATTCATGAGCTCGGCTATGGATAAAAATGATGCAACTCCCGCTTAGAAGGTAGACTGTATAGGTTATAACAGACATCATAAATGTTACAAACACAGATGGTTAAACTGCTAGTGGTCATGTCTCTGTCATGATTGTAAAATCACTGAATCATGGAATTATCTAGATTTGAAAAGTTCTTCAGCTTCATCAAGTGTAATCGTCAGCTTGTCATAAAGAGTCCTATCACTAAATCATTTGCGCCACAGACACCTGGAGGTGATTTTTGAATTCTCCATCTAGTCTCTCAGCCCAATTTGTCTCAAACACACTGCAAAAGCAGCACTCCTTCACAGGAAAAAGAGAAATTTTCAAAGCAGACAAATAAATACTAGCACAAAGAACAGAACAATAAAATAATAGAAGAGTAGAATCATTTGAATTGGAAGGGATCTTTAAAAAGGCCATCTAGTCCAACTCTCCTGCTACTAACAGTCACATCTACAGGTGGATCAGGCTGCTCAGAGCCTGGTGCAGCCTGACCTTGACTGTCTCCAGCAATGCGGCATCCACGATGTTTCTAAGCAACCTGTTCTTTATTGTAAAAAGTCTTTTTCTTCCTTATATCCAATCTAAATCTCTCCTCTCTGAGTTTGAAACCATTTCCCTTTGTCCTCTTACAAAAGACCCTGATACAGAGTCTGCTCCTTCTCTCTTACAGCCTGCCTTTGCATACAGAAAGGCCACTCTCAGGTCACCCTGGAGCCTTCTGTTCACCAGGTTGAATAGCCCCAGATCTCCCAGCCTGTCTTCATAGAAGAGGTGTTCCACATCTTGAATCATTTTTGTGGCCCTCCTCTAGTTACACCTCAAGATGTCTGTGTCTCTCCCATACTGAGGACTCCACATCTGGATGCAGTACTGCAGGTGAGGTCTCAGAGGCACAGAGCGGAGGGGCAGGATCACCTCCCTCGACCTGCTGGCCACACTTCCTTGAGGCATCCCGGCATAGGGTTGGGTTTCTGGGCTGTAAGTGTCTAGTTTGCCATCCACCTGTACCCTCAAGCCCTTTTTGGCAAGGCTGTGATCAATCATTTTATCTTCCAGCTTGTACTAATAGCGGGGGTTGCTGCAACCAAGGTGAAAGACTTTACATTTGGATTTGTTGAAAATTAGGAGGTTCTCCTGGGCCCTCCTTCTGGGTCCTGCTCAAGCCTAAGTCCCTCTGGATGGCATGCCATCCCTTGGATGTGTCAACCACACCAAACAGCTTGGAGTCATTCATAAACTTGATGAGGATGCATTCACATCCACTGTCAGTATCATTGATAAAGATATTAAAAAGGACTGCTCCCAGTACAGACCTCTGAGGGCCATCGCTCATTACTGATCTTCATAGAATCATAGAAAGGAGAAGGGGCCTTAGAGATATCTAGTTTAACATCCTTCAACATGGCAGAGTTACCAACCACTTAATCAAGTACTAGATCAGATTGTCCAAGGCCCCATCTCACCTAGCCTTGAACATCTCCAGAAATGGGACACACACAACCTCTCTGTGTGGCCTGTGCCCTCATCACCCTCTCTGTGAAAAATTTTCCCCTGACCTCTAATTTAAATTTCCTTTCCTTTACTTCAAAGCCATTTTCCCTTGTACTATCACCACCTGGACACTGACTCATTGATCACTACCCTCTGGGTATGATCTTGAAACCAGTTCCTTGTTCATTGAATGGTTCACCCATCAAATCCACATCTTTCCAGTTTAGAGAGAAGGTTGTTATGGGGGACAGTATCAAAGGACTTACTGAAATCAAGGCAGATAACATCACTGGTTCTTCCCTCATCCATTGATGCAGTTATGCCATTGTGGAAGACCCCTAGATTGGTCGAGCAGGACTTCCCTTGGTGAAGCCATGCTGGTTGTCTCGTATCACCCCCATCTTCCATGTGCCTTAGCATAGCTTCCAGGAGGATATATTCTACGACCTTCCCTGACACAGAGGTGAGCCTAACAAGTCGGCAGTTGCATGGGTCATCCTTTCTACACTTCTCTTTGTCACCAGGAACTTCACCTGACTGCCATGATTTTCCAAACACCATTGAGGAATGCTTCCTTAAAGATATACTAGCTCTCCCCTCCTACCTCATCCTTGATGACAGTTTGATGATGACTGGCAGTTTCCCAGGGGGTTTTGTTGATTAACACCCTGAAGAGCTGGAAGTTGGCTTTCCTGAAATTAAGCATACCAATTTTACAAAACCAAATGAAGTCACTTTAATTTTCAGTGATTTTATTCCTTAGGACAGGAAAGAGATCTTTTGGGTCTCTGGAGGCTGTACTCAAAATTCGTCATAAACACAGGCTGTCTCTACCCTTTCCAGTAACACCTAGAATCCTGTGCAATGATGTAACAATTTGAAGTAAGATCTCAGAAACAAATTCAGATACAAATACTCCAGAAATGTAGGGGAGTTAGCATCAAAGATTATTTTTGCAACATACCTTTTCCCCTTGAATTAAAGTGAATCAAAGCCCCTGAACAGTACATTCTGCTAAAACTCAGGTTTAGACCTGAACGTTGTGTGCACAAGCTGATTTTTGCCGACGCTAACTAATCTAACAAACTTACTAATGCCTAATCTAACTAACAAAATTAATGATGCCACCTTGGTTGACTGTGATCATAAAACCTAAAGATGGTGTTTGAAAGGTTGCGAAAAAAAACAAACATGGATGAGAGCTGTCCAACACACACCCTGCCGGCTGGAAGTTGCTTTCTTGTCTTGTTGATGTAGCACTCAGGATATTTCTTTTATTCTGCAGTGCTTAAGAGTTCTCCTTTTAAAATAGCATTTAAAACACACCTGGTTCAAAATAAATCTTTGCCAGCATGTCACGATGGTGCTTTCCAAATTTGAAGACCATTGCAATAAATAATGCAAAGGTCCAAATCCCCAGTTTCTGCTCAGTTTCAGTCTAGAAATTCTGTGAGGAGTATTCAACATCAGCATCAATAATTTAATTATATCCATCTGAGAATATATTCTAGGAATGAACTGGTTGGGAAAAAAAAAAGAAGTTGTAAAGAAATTGATATGAAAGGTCAAGACCATCTAGGCAAGTTCACGAAGGGGAACAGAGACAGAAAAGCAAGAAACAAGGGATGGCGGCAATAGCACTTACTCAGTGAATAATTCAGGATATGTCACTGAAGAAAGGCAAAAAAGAGCAACTACTCTCTTACATAAAAGCCAGCTTTGGCTCTTGGTCCTTAGGCAAATCTTCCACAGACTTCAACAGATGTTCTATGCTGTATCAAAAGCAATACATAATTCTGATTGCCCTGAAGGATTTCAGTCCTCACTGATAAAATGTGATGCCCTTAATTTAAGAATAAACAAACATCTACGCCTTAGCATATTTCATTTTCACTCCCATGATTTCTGATTTCCTGGAGATCACACAGATAGTGTTCTTTTCAATATGTACATAATAAAATGCAAATGGCTTTCTTTATGATTTAAAAAATGTTAAGGTCAGGGATTCCTAACTGTTGTTTCTGGTCCCCTTTTCCTTGCTTAATATTTGAGGTTTTTTTTTCATGAGAATTCTAATCTTTATCTAAGGCATATAGCTATGTGCATAGAGCATTTGTTACTTGTTTGCTCCTGAATGACTAGTACATTTTACAAACGCAGACTAGCACTTCTTTGACAAAACAGTCTCATTGGTAACAGTAAGACAAAACAAAAAGTATAGTAAAACATAGCATAAGCAACAAAGAATCTAGTTTTAACTAGTATTTCAGTATTAGGACAGTTGATAGTCAAGGGCTATAAAGTCTCCTCTAAAGAATCAGCATAATTCTTTAACATTCAGAGGACACTGTATTTGTTTTGTATTGTTCTTAAGGACACATCAGACAATGAATTTAAAGTTTTTATGAATACTTGTGTTTCAATGGTAGACTAAAGAGGGCAAACATCCAGTGTTAATAAATTTCTCTCTTAGGTGGTGTGTGTGATGCTTTTTGGTCCTCCTTGATTGCCTTTAGATATTCTAAGAGATCATGGTTTTGTGCCTTATTCATGACATTACCTATGCCTTTTGAATAATAAGAAAGGTCTAACAAAAAGTTGTAGACCTCAAAGCCCACTTAGTTTCACTGCCCCACTGCTATGGGCAGGTTGCCACCCACCAGATCAGGTTGTCCAGGGCCCCATCCTACCCGGCCTTAAATGCCTCCAGAGATTGGGCATTCACAGCTTCTCTGGGCAGTCTGTGCCAGGGCCTCATCACCCTCTGTGTAAAGAATTTCCTCCTGAAATCTAACCCAAATCTCCCTTCTTTTAGTTTAAAATTATTCCTCCTGGTCCTATCATTATTTGCTTACGTAAGAAGTCAGTCTTACTCCTGCATGTATGTCCTCTTAAGTACTGGAACGCCAGAAAGAGGTCTCTCTGGAGCTTTCTCTTCTGCAAGCTAAACAAGCCCAACTCCCTCAACCTTTTTCCATAGGAGAGGTGCTCCAGCACTCTGAGCATCTTAGTGCCTCCTCTGGACCTGCCTGATCAGTTTCACATCTTTCCTGTGCTGGAGACCCCAGGCCTGGATGTAGTACTTCAGATGAGACTTCATGAGGGCAGAGAAGGGAGAGATTATCCCCTTCTCTCACTGCTAGTTACACCTCAGTTGATGCAGCCCAGGTTACTGTTGGCCTTCTGTGTTACAAGCATACGCTACCAGATCATTTTTTTTTCATCAACCAGTACCCCCAAGTCCTTTCCCATTAGGCTCAAGGAAAAATACATAAAACACCAGAGAACCATATGCTTGGCACAGCTAACACAAAAAGTTGTTAAATCACCTTCACAAAGATATTAATGGAGAATGTACATCAACTTACAGGATACAATTTAGCAATAATGACACCAATTTTGGGACTATATAGGAGAGCAATGCAGAACAACCACCAGAGCATCATTTGTTCTGAAATATTTCTTTGAAGACTCCTGAAGATTGATTTCATTTGGCGTAACGTCAATGACTCCTCACTTTTTTTGGGCAGCACTCTCAGACAAAGGGCTTGGGTTTTGGCCGTGCTCTGTGAAGCTGTGGGTCCCTTCCAAATGGGGATATTCCATGATTTTGTGGTTACTGTTGAATCAAGGAATTGAATTGAACTGGATTGAATCTAAACCAGGCGTCATAGCTTGAGCAAACGGGTAACTTTAGGAAGAAACACAGGGACCACAGAAGCGCATGTACTGCAGAAAAGAGCTGCTGTTTGCATCTCAGTACAGGGGTGATCCCATGAAGATGAGGACAACACAACGGTGGTTATCGTGGTTGTTTACAACACAATGGAGGGTCCAGAGAAGTTAAGTGGAATTGCTGTTTGCAGCTCATTAGAGGAGTCCGTGAAGATGAGGAGGCAGATGTGCTGGCGACATAATGTAGCCCCCTTAACATCTGGAAATTTACTTTCAGCTTTAATCCCATGACCACCGGAGATGTCACTCACTTTGGAATTTCTGCGCCTATCTTTTGAATATTAACGTTTTACGCGTTTAAACGCGCAGTCGTTTTTCTCTTCGGCGTGCATGTTTGGTGGAGAGATCCCCCATGCAACCCAGCGCTCTAATAAAGGGAATACTTGCTTGACGTAACTCACTGGCACGTCAAGTTAAACTGCCACATTTCCCGGCACCACTGTTAACAAACGAAAGCGTTAAGTCCTCTACGCGTGTGACTTTCGAAAGAAAAAAAAAAAAACAACACATTACTCATTTCAGAGTTTTCCTAAGCCTGCACGCACCTCGAGCCGCGCCCGCTCCACGCCAGCCCCCAGCTCCCTCACCCACCGAAGCTCACAGGCGGCACCGTCCCACACACCCTCAGCAACGGCCCCTCCTCCATCTCGGCCCACCCCCCCGGATGGCGCCATCTTGGCCCGCCCCTGAGCGCCGCGCCGCCATCTTGGCCCGCCCCTGAGCGCCGCGCCGCCATCTTGGCCCGCCCCCGAGCGGCTGTGAGGCGGTGATGTTTTACAGCAGCACGCAGCGGCGGTGCTGGACCTTCCGCAGCGAGGAGGAGCTGAGTCGGAGCCGGGCCGATGCCAACCGAAAGTTTCGTAGTAAAGCAGTGGCCAGCGGGAAGGTGCGGCGCGGGGAGTCTGGGCTTCCTCTGCGGGGCTGCTGGGGGGGGGGGGAGGGGCGGCCTCCGGCCTGCTCTGCTCTGCTCTGCTCTGCTCTGCTCTGCTCATCTCGACGTCTTTCCCCAAGGTGCAGCAGGGCGACTCTTTCCTCCTCGAGGCTCACGAGGAGCTGGCGATATGCAAATACTACGAGAAGAGGCTGCTGGATTTCTGTGCCGTCTTCAAGCCTGCCATGCCGCGCTCTGTGGTGGTGAGCTGAAGCGTTGCGTCGCGACGTGTCCGTGGCTCGTTTTCTTCGCTGCTGTGCCGTCAGGGAAAAGCGTGGTTTTATTAGTGGTCGCTGAGCTCGGTGGGCCTTGTGGGTTCCTTCCAGGTTGCAGTGGGTGTTATAGAACTGTAGAATGGTTTGGGTTTGGAAGGGCTCTCAGAGCCCACTTAGCTGCAGTCCTCCCCCTGCTCAGGCTGCCCAGGGCCCTGAGCCTGTGCCCCGCCAAGGATGAGGTGCCACAGCTTCTCTGAGCAGCTGTGCCAGAGCCTTACTGCCCATTCAGTGAAAAATTTCCCCCTGACATCTCATCTGAATCACCCTTCTTTCGGTTTAAACCTGTTCCCTTTCTGTCACTCTTAGACTGTGTAAAAAGTCAGTTACCCTCCTGCTTCTAAACTCCCTTCAAGTACAGGAAGGTCGTACTGGAGTCTTCCTGGAGCATTCTCCATAATGAACAAGTCCAGCTCCAGTTTATCTTTGTAGAGAGTTGCTCCAGCTCTCTGTTCACCTCTGTGGCCCTCCTCTGGATCTGCTCTGAAAGCTCCACGGCTTTCTTTGGGACCGCAGTACTCGACCTTGGGCCCCATGAGAGCAGAGTAGAGAGGGGCAGGTGCCTCTCTTTTGATGCAGCTCAGGGTAATGTCGGTCTTCTAGGCTCTGGGCACACACGACTGGCTCATGGGTGCCATTTAACTTTTTTCTTTCCTCTTAGGTCTGGAGTAGAACCTAACCTAGGACTATAATTTGTCCTTGGTGTGATGGTGTGCACTTGACCACAAAGCAAGCTAGCTCAGGCAACTGCATAGGCAGAAATCTGGGCGTAAAAGCGAGATATGCAATGACTTAGCTTGAGGGCATTGAGTGAGAAGACTTAGAGCTGAAGCGGGGAATTAGAATTGTGTTTCATTTGTCAGCTTTTTATTCAGAAGCATCCCCCCAGTAGCTCCTCTTTTTGGTACTGTGGTGAATAATAAAAACAATGAGCACTTTGTCTAAATGTACTTTGCCCGTGTCACAGAATGCTGCAGTTTCATTCTCCGTGAAACCCATCCTTATATTTGAGAATCACACCCCTTAGGGTATGCGTGCTGAGTCAAGCTTGGCAAGTAGTGGATTGGAAATAGCCTGATCTGTGCTGATACAGTTCAGTATTTGCTTGGAAACTTGGCTCTGATGGACTGAAGTATTTCATTTAAATATGAGATGAGATTTTCATGAAAGTATTGTAGACTTTTTGCTTGTATTCCTGAATGTACATCTAAAAATGGCAGAAAAGGTAACCAAAGTGCTGTTTTGTGAGGTTTTATGCATCCATAAGGGAATTAACCTGGAGTGACGTGGCATACTGTAAATTTTAGTGTTTGTGTGACTTGTGTGCATGTAGTATATATTCATACTTAGTCTGTTTTTGATTGTTATTTTCCTTATCCATTTCTACTTCTACATTTAACTCTTTCCTTCTCTTTTTAAAAATTAAGGGAACGGCATGCATGTATTTCAAACGCTTTTATCTCAATAACTCAGTGATGGAGTATCATCCTCGGATAATAATGTGAGTTATCTGCACATCATGAGTTACTGTGTCTCATAGAGTAATAGAAGTATAGCCCTTGTTTGTTAAGATGTGAACAAAACAGGAAAGGAAATCAGAGACCTTAAGTGCAAATGAAGACAAAGTGTGATCACCTTCCATTTGCACTTGGAAAAGTTTGTTTGTTATATTCTGAATACAGTATTTTTGAAGATTTAAAATTAATAGTAAATCTCCACAGAACTTTTGATAAAATAGTGGGTGCTGCGTATCTGAATTGTTTTTTGGTTTCTTTTCCCAATCTTCTCAAGGCTGACTTGTGCGTTTTTAGCATGTAAAGTAGATGAGTTTAATGTGTCCAGTGCACAGTTTGTTGGTAACCTTCGAGAAAGCCCTCTTGGACAAGAAAAAGCTCTTGAACAGATACTGGAATATGAACTTCTCCTTATTCAGCAGTTGAACTTCCATCTTATCGTACACAACCCATACAGGCCATTTGAGGGAATTCTAATTGATCTGAAGGTAATGCTGTTTTGCCTGCTGTGTACTTCGTGTGCTAATGTAATACAGCTGTCGTGGCGTCCGTCCTTTTGTGTCTGCACTCGTGAAGAGGTTGATTCTGAAGTGATAGGCAGAAGATATCTGAAAGGGGCTGTGTTTTGTTGTGGTATTTAAATATTATTTGTGGATTGAGATGGCTTGTTACGCTTCTGCTTTACAAAAAATTGTTGAATTTTGTGTGTTGGGCTCACAAACTGGAAAAGGGATGGCTGCTTAACTCTCCTAAATGTTTCCTAGACTCGGTACCCGTTGCTGGAGAATCCTGAAGTTCTAAGGAAAACAGCTGATGACTTCCTCAATCGAGTGGCTCTGACAGATGCTTACCTTCTCTTCACTCCCTCACAGATAGCTCTTGCTGCTATACTATCTAGTGCTTCAAGAGCAGGAATTAATGTAGAAAGGTAGTCTTTTCATTTTCTTTCAAGAGTTTTATTTGTGTCTTGTATAAGACCGTTTCACTCCAGATGTTATTAACTGATAGAAACACGTTTTTATTTTGTAGTGTACAATCTGCTGCATTCTTCAAGCATGCTTCAGAATGAAAGCAGTGGTGATAATGGTTTTTCTCATCTTTGGAAAGCAGGAGTTAGGCAGTTAGTTTGGTGTATGGTTTTTATATTCCTTATGATTATTTTTGCTTCTACCAAAGTGACAGCTTTGACTGATGAGTGCAGACTGGGGTTATCAGACTGATCTTGATGATTGGAGTAAAGAAGCTGAAATACAGTAGGAAGTAAGAATGTGAAATATGTAAAGAAAGAAAAAAATAAGGTTTTTTTAGAATTGAGATGCTGGGTTGTGGAGTCCAATAGTATTGTTCTGAACTGATGGCTGCTAGGAGTGCAGAAACTGTAAGTGCTGTACTTGTGCTTTGAATTTCCATGGAAATAGACTAATGTTAAGGCACTGTTCTTCTCAGTAGTCTGTCCACTTCTGTTTGCAAAGCTTTAATGAAATGCTTTGATATCACTGCTGAAGGACATACTTTAAATAGAATTGTTTTAATTAACTTTTTTTCCACTTACTTTGTACAAATACTGAATATTTTTCTGAGGATTTCATTTTACTCAGAACAGTGCACCAGAGTTCAGGTGGTCATTGTAACTGCTCACCTGTCTAATTCCTGAGCATGTACTGTATACTGTGTCTTCCAAAACTCTGAGGAACGTGGATGTGGAAAGATCTAGACTAGTCTGTGTCTTGTTCTTGTCTGTGATTTTGTTTTTACGTGAAGAAATGAGGTTTTGTCACCTGTTTGCTTAACATTTGCTGTAAGTTGTCAGTCACTCATTTCGCATCACCTTGAGCTGCTGCATGCAGGAGAAGCTAAAACTGCAGCACTGATCTTGAGAGCATGGCACCCATACATTGACAGGTTAGGGTTAAAAGGAAACTTAATCTTAAATTCCTGTTCTTTAACACCGGATTGTGATCAGTACTTCTGCAGTAGTGTTCCTCTGCTGCGTTGTGTTTCTTACTAAAAGGGAGTTTGAATTTGAGAGCAGGGTGTGCACAGGCTGAGGGTGACCACTTGTTTTCAGTGGTCAGGCTCACTGCTGGAGGAAGCAGTCTCATCTTGCAAGCTTTCCTGTAAGCTCCTGTATGAGGAGCGCTCTTCTGTAGCATCTGCTTTGCCAGCAGTCGTACTGTGCACAGTGTGATAGTATGATACTTTGTGGATAGTTGACTTAACTCAGCAGGGCTTATTTACAGATGTTTAATTCTTCAGTACCAGGACCTTTGGTTCTTTACGTGGCTAGGAAGTACTTTTGCCAAGTTCTTAGAAGAACAGTAATACTGGAAGTGAAGGACTTGCTTTTTTTATCACTTAATAGCACTTCAGCAACAGAAGTGTTGGTTGGTTTTTTTTACGTCTAATTATATAGCTTTAGGAGGTAAAAATTACAAATAATGCATGTTTTATTAACTAATGCTAGCTGTTACAAATAATTACAGAGCTTTAAGAGTTTGTTTTGTTTTGCTTTGCAGTTATTTATCAGAATGTTTTATGCTGAAAGAAAATAGAACATTCTTGGCCAAACTGCTGGAGGGTATGAAAAGTAAGTAAATACATAGATAAATAAATAATGTCTCTGAAGGGGATGGGGGGGGAAGAAAATAACAGCTCAACACCTTTTTTCAAACAGCAAAAGCTTTAAGTAATCAAATGGTTTTCTTCACATCAGGGCTTGCAGAAGGTAGTTAAAACATTGGCATAGGATAAACCTCCTACTTGATGGTTAAAGGAGGAAAGGTTACCTTTGCTTTTAAACAAATGAAATTTAAAATGGCAAAAGACTTGATGATTCTCAAATCATGTATGTTGTAGTGAATTAAGAGGTAGCAACTGATTTACGATCAGAAGTGAAAAAATTGTTTTGGGCTCGAGGTTGTGTTTCTGTGCAAGTCTGAGTGGGTAGCTTACTTCCATCACTGACTTGAGACAAGAGCCTGCAGATAACTGAAAATTCAAATTGAATTTATAAAACTTGAGGCACTTTTCTGTCTCTCTTCCTGCTAGCAAGCATAGTCTTCTGCTTTTTGTTATTAAAACATAGAGAGAACTTTGGGATCTCATAACTTTCACCCTAGAGGCTGCTCTTCTGTAAGCACGGGATGACAGGCAGAACATTCTCAAGGAGTGGAGGTGCAAGTCTGTGGGTCTTTTTTTTTTTTTTTTTTTTTTTTTACATAGAAGTGGTGGTAGAGGAGGTCATGGTTCTTCAGTAGCAGTTCTAAGCTGAATTTGCCTTCTCACTAAACAAAGTATTCTTTTTTAAGAGTAATGTTTAGTACTGAATACGAGAATTGCCTGCCTATTTTGAAACTTGCTAGCAGAGTAATGTGAATGCCATAGTTTTCCTTGATGAAATTCAAGCCTGTGATGCTGAAAACCTGTTTCAGTGTAGTTCTTAGTGCTGAGCTTCTGGTGTATCTCAATGTTATTTGGAATTGCAAGGTGGTTTGTATGTAATCGAGCAGTTTGTATGTAATCTTGAATTCTCTGAAGTTAGATGCTGTTAGATGGAAAGTTTCTTAAGCAGATGTACTGACTTCTTCATCTCACGAAACCCACCTAATGCTTGCTCTGACAAACATACGGATTTTATTTGGAAAGCTTTCTGTCCAGCTGCTGGTAACACTTGCCTTACAGCTTCTTGAAGTCTGTTTTGGGGAATAAGTAACAGTGTTTTCAAAATCTAGCAGAAGAGTGAGGGAAAGAAAACAAAACAATGTTTCAAGCATAGGTACAAGGGGAGTAGCCACACTACTGCTTGATACTGACCTTGTGTAGTTGTCTGGGTGGAACTCGAATTACCTAATGTGCTTAGAGCTGTGTCATTGCTACTGCAGGCATGAAAAATCTTATAAAGAAGTATGAGCTTCCAAGGTCTGAAGAGGTTGCAGCTCTAAAACAGAAGTTAGAGAAGTGTCACAGCCCGGAGCTTTCACTTAACATTAACGTGTAAGTAGATACTGCTCTGTAATGTGTTAAATTCCCATCTTTATCTTTTTTTTTTTTTTTTTTAAATGCTGTGGAAGCGTTAATTAACACTGGTCTTGCAGTGAAGGAAAATTAAAGCATCAACATAACACAAGAATGTTGGTTCAAATTCTTGCTTCTGAGGTTCAGACACTTAAATAATGGGTAAGTACACTCTATGCTGATTTGCACTGTAGTCCCTATAGTGGTCCTTATTTTTTAACACAAAACTGTAATGCTGAGTGGCTTCTAAATCTGGACACATGATCTCATATGCCTTTAGAATCATATTCTTCAAAATTATGTGATTAAAACAAATTTTGTAAAGGGTTGATGCTTTCTTAAGAAATGTGTTGCAGGTAAGGGACTTGCTAACATTTTCTGTCTGCCCTTTTCATTTTAGTAGCCACTGTGAAATCCTGGTAGGCAGTTATTTGGAATTTTGATAGTTTTTTCTTTAGCATGACAAATTTCTTCATAAACTAACCTAAAATACTGTGGCCAGATAATGAGTCTGACTGTAGAAGTAACTAAAGCTTTTTTTTTTTTTTTTTTTTTTTTTTTTTTTCCTGTTTGGGGCTTAGGAAGAAGAGGAAAAGTGGTGAAGATGATGAACATAACTCAAAAAAGCCTAAAATGGATGAGGTCAGTTAATGTATTGTACAAGTGATTATTTTTCCACTGGCAAAATCAGCAGATCTGTTGAGACTAACTTCTGCCTCTCATGTTGCTCAGAGTATTTTTCGACTTAGTTTTGTAAACACCTAACGTAAATCTCCCCTTTTTTATTTGCAAAGGATTTCCCCTTATTTTATCACTACCAGACCACTTGGTCTGTCTCCCTCATGGTTTAAGCTCACTTAAAGTATCTGAAAGCCGTGATGAGGTCTCCCTGGAGTGTCCTGTTCTCTAGGCTGAGTATGCCTGGCTCCCCTCAACCTCAATAGGGGAGGTGCTCCAGCCTCTCATGTGCATGGGTCCCAGGTGTGGTACTGCAGGTGAGTAGGACACTCTGCTGCCTTTTGTGATGGGAGTGATTTCATGAATAGATAAAGAGGAACTGATGTGTTCTGTCTGCACGTTGGAAAGTCTTTAACATTGTCCCACACCACATTCCACATTGGAGACATACAGATTTAAAGGGTGGACTGTTGGATGCACGAAGAACTGGTTGGATGTTCACATCCAGAGGATTGTGGTCAGTCTCCAGTGCTGACTGATGTCCTCCACAGGTCCATCTTGGAGTGGTTATTATTACTTGAACTCTCTTTAACCAGCGTATGTGAAAGATACTACTGCTACTACATGCAGCACTACCATGTGCACAGTTTTGTAATGCTTGGTGGCCTTACTGTAAGACATTCTGACTGGTCACACTGTTCAAGGTGTTGTTTCTTTCCTTCCCTTAGGAGGAATGGACTGATGAAGACCTTGCAGACTTGTGAAGCCAGCTCCTGCAGCACTTGCTGTTCTGTGGCACATGTGAAGCTGCCTATTGAAAGTTCTCTGTGTACTGATGCACGTGGTATTTGTTACACTGCTTTTTAATTGCTTTCCAATAAAGCCTTTATTAAGTTTTAGTTTGAAAGCCTCTCATCCATTCAAGGTCAGTAACAAATGTTCCAGTTTTGGCTTAGCCAGCACCTTCAGATGCGGTCTAAGAGCAAGACTGCAGCACAGCAGTTCCCAGTGTCAGTTCTGGCATCTAGTGGAGTGGTTAAATACACACACAACACATCTGCTAATAAATCCTTAAGTGCTTGAGAGCAAGATGTGCTGCTGTCCTGCCCAGGCTTGCCACTGGAACTGCTAGAAGAAGATAATCTTGCTCATAACATTCTTTTGCAATTGGGAAGCTCCTCCAATGTGCTGAGGGGCTGCAGCCACATAACTTACGGTGTTTTGTGACTTGTGTCTTGCTCTGTGTCCTCTTCATGCAGCCGTGCTGTCAGACCAGCTTGCTGTGACAAACCTAGGTTGGGGCACCCTAGGAGAATAATTAAGGTGATCTTCCCGTGTAGTTACATAGTTTCTAAATTTAAGGCAAGCTATTTCCTTTTCATATCTTATTTTTGAGCACGTGCAGCTCCAGCATAGCTTACCTAATTGTAGCTTTGGGCTTTTCCTAGATTTCATTGTTGCATTTTTTTTATATGAACAGATGCAAATCTGTTCCTCAGAGTTATTTTTTTAACTGTTACATTGTTAATCTCTAGACAAGCACGTTTATTTTGAAAATTACCTACTGGAGACAGTTTCTGACTATTCATTCTTCAGTGACAGTGGCAAAACTGCTTTTCTTCCCTGGCTGCTCAGCCAATTGTAGCTCACCTCAGAAGGCCTGGCACAGTGCCTAGCAACTGAAGGGTGAGTGATCTAACTGAAACACCTTTTATGGTGCCATCCTTACTGTGTTCTGAATGAGCTGTAACCTGCTAGCAGAGCATTCAGCAATGATGATTTTTTTTTTTTTTATCTAGCCCTGTGACTTGTGTGTTTTAATTAATTACCTCACTGTGTTCCGTAAGCAGGGGAGCCTAGTAGTGAAGAAAACAGTATTTTTACTTAACTTTTTTCCTGTGAGATGCAATTTAAAATGGACTTGAGCAGACCAACAAGTATTTGTTAGACAGCCTGTCAGTCCAGCCTGTCTGGGTCCCTGTACAGGGACTACACCCCTCCAAGGTGGTGTCATGTGCAGTGTACTGTAGGGTGCACTCAATCCCCTTGTCCAGGTCATCAGTAAAGATTTGCAGTGGAGATACCAAACAGGACAGGCCCAGCCATGCTGCCAGTTCTTTACTGTCATGGTTTTATGAATTCTGTCATTGGTATTCCACACCATAGCATCATGTAGAGCATTGGGAAGAGTTAATGCTGCAGCACTGTGGATCATCAATAGCTGAGACAGGTATCCCTGTCTCACAAGAGAAGAACCATGTACCTCAGAAGACTTTGCGTTGCTTTGTATTCTTCTGTTTTCCCCTTGGAGGGAAAGATAAAACCTGTTCATGTGTCGTGACACACAGGCTATTTCCTTTTGGATCAGCCCAGCAGCAGGTGCTCCCTACCCAACTTGCTTTCAGCGTTACTGTAGGGCCTTCAGTTCTCAGATACTGTCTCATTTTGTTTATTTGATTTATTAGCTTCAATTCTAATTTTATGGTATTATATTGTGTTTCTTGCATTCACATACCTTATTTAGTAAATTAGCTTTCCTCCTTGGATTGTTGCTGCTGCTTTGTTTCTAGGCCTACCTCCCTTTTCCCCTTCCCCTTTCCCAGGGCGTGGGTCCCCTGCCCCACTCATCACAGAACTGGGCTGAAGCAGCCCATAAACCATTGACATTTATCCAGCAAGGAGTGTACCTGTCCAGGCCACGGGCTGCCAGCTCCTTCAGGAGAATGCTGTGGGAGGGAGGCAGCATCAAAGGATTTCCTGAAGTCTAGGTAAATTGCATCAACAGCCTTTCCCTCGTGCACCAGATGGGTCACTGGATCACAGAAGGAGATGAGGTTGGTCAAGCAGGACCTGCGCTTCGTGCTGGCAGGGCTTGATTCCCTGGTTGTCCCACACGTGCTGTGTGATGGCAGTCAGTCAGAACTGTGCACTGAGGTCAGGCTGACAGGCGGCTGGAAAGCAACTGAGACTTTGAAAATGTGTAAGGAAATGTCGGAGACTTGGATGAAGTCTGTACACATCAGAGTGAAAGTCAAAGCCAAGTGCTGTTTTAATAGGCAGGAAATGCTGTGTAATACTGTAACAGCTGTATTCGTCTCGCACAAGTTGCTTGTGTGATTGTCTCATTAGTACCACCAGTGAATCTCAGCATCCTTTCAACCTTACCAGCTCAGTCCCAGGAATTGTTGTGCATGAGGAACGCAGAAATACACTCCAAACTGACTGCATATTTTACTTCTAAGTGGAAAAAATAATAATAAATCCATTCTTTTGCCATGAGAGGCAGAGGTACGTATTGAATTCTTTCCCCCTCCCTTATTCAGACTCCTGGCTTCTGTCTGTTACGCTGCATCCCAGCACGGCAGTGCTGTCCTGAGGATGCATGCTAACACCCAAACTGACACTGCAGTGACGGTGCACTTCAGAGTTGCAACTGTGTACGCAGACAACAGAAAAAAATCCCACAGCAGCCAAAGTCAGCCAGCTCTCATAAAAGCTGATCTGCAGCTTTTTATTATCTGCAGCTTTTTTATTTCAAAAACTTACTTCTCATGTATAAAAATAAGATCCACTGCAGACTTACAGTACACAAAAGACCAACCAATACATATTTTATAAAATGGTTTAATGAATGCATGCATGTCTGATACAATGATCAATAAACTTACTGAGTTCAAATTATTTACTGTTGTAAACATTTTACAAAAGCACTGTGATTTATCTGGATATACAGTCCTCGATGGAAGAACTATTTCAGACTGAATCAGTGGCACATCAAAAAAATAAAGCTGACAAGATCCATTCTGCATATTCTCTTTCAACATGATTCCAGCAAGAGAAACAGCATGGTATAAAAGTGTACAGTAAAGATTGTTTCTACCATAACATCATACTCCGGAAACTGTAAATACAAGTTAAAGTGGTTGAAACAGTCAGAAGTCATAGTTATTGTAACCAGTCAGAAATTACAGTAAGAAACATTATCCAGTTATATGTAGCTGTCAAAACTAAACATGTCTGTCCTTGTCAGTTGATTTTTTTTTTTTTCCCCAACGAGACAGCAAAACTTTGGCAATTAGAGGTGTTGAAAGTAATTCTCAAAGTTCAAGACACAGTCACAGCGTTTTCTTTGCAGAAGGTGAACTGTACACCAAGGCTCAGAGGTTGTGAAAACTGTTTCCAAGTGGAAAAAAGTGCAAATGTCCTGCACAGATAGCTTAAAAAGCTGCTGGTACAATCATTCACCAACAGAATCTTTGTTTTCTTTTTGCATAGTTCACACATCACTGGGAATGTGACAGGGTGTGCTATTTTTGGCAAGAGCAAGAAGAAAGTGATACTGGTGTGAGTTGCCGTGTGGGGCATGCTGGATCCATGCAGAATACAGGTAGAGGGCTGCTACCTGATGTTATTGGACACTGAATACTGATTTTGTTTTTGTTGAAGCAGTTCTGTAATAGCCAACAGCTTCTTTAGAACGTGCTGTAGGAAAAGAATCGGTACAACAACGCATTAGCAACTAGGAAAAAAAAAGTCTGCCTTCAAATGCATTTTCAACAGCCCGGCTTTCCTAGTTTACCTTGTTTCCAAGTTTCCTTTATCACCACACCCACTGATCTTACTGCTTTCTACTGTAACACAGGCTAAGAAACTACACTGCTAACACGCTGCTGGGTGTTCAGACTTCTGTATTCCACTAAGGCAGAACTGTTCTAACTAAAACGGTGATCGTGAATCATTAGGGCACTGACGGGGAGAAAAGGGAAAGACTGCACGAGAACTCTGCCAGCAGAAGAAACCCATGAGGATAAATTTGTCCTGTGATGTAGAAAGCTGTTGTTTTATTTTTTTGGATCACAAACTAACTGCTCTGCCTATATAGCTAATAAACTCCTGGTGATATGCACGTTTGGAGGCGTTTATCAGGTATAACGCTCTCCAGAAGTACTAACAAAGAACCCCAACGTTACGGAAGAACTTGAGCTATGTATTTGCAGCTGTGGTTTGACTGCTGAGCTTTCTGACTGACCTGCATTACGCCTCGCTCGTTACTGAGTGTCCGAAGCTCATCCGAATGTGCCACGCAGATCTCATGCAGGGCTGCCAGGTCACGAGACAGGTCAGTTCGTGAGTGCTCTGTAGTGTCTGGGAGCTCAGGGACATTCTTCAACAAAAGCAACGAGAGCAGATTAAGGATGGTGCGGGAAATTGTACCACTGCTGTACAGATCTGTCAGTTCAATTGTTCTACACTGCAAGGAAGTATGGCAGCATTAAGTCTCCTTAGCTAATTCTTCTACCTGTGTTATCTGGTATCTGTGTCTTCCTCTAATGTCTAATCCTGCTAGAAGAGTTCTTAGTAAAAAAAATCTGTTGCTATTCCACTGAGCAAAAAAAAAAAAAAACTAAGGATAGAGATTCAACCTCCCGGTAAGCAAGGAAGGCATCCATCAGCAGCAAAATCTGTAATACCAAGTTACAGGCTCATTACACCAATCGTAACACGGTAACACTGTAATTAAAACAGATTAATGCAACCATTATTCCCAAGCCAGCTGTTCCCAAGCCAATTGTCATTACAGCTGTCATACACAAAGTCCAAAATAACACAGCAGTTCTTGTTTGAGACCGCAACATCCAGAGTGCCAGCACTGACATCTGGAATGTTGACTGAAATGCACTGTGTTTTCTGAAGAGAAATCTCAATCTTTGATAAACCTACACCTCAGATGATACACAGGAATTTGTGTTTTAAGATATGTTTTTAAATACTTCTGGTTTTGGCCAACGTTTCTAATCCTCACACAGGGACTTCAGCTTCTCACTTCTATAGAGGCGCTACATGAAGAAAATCCAACGACATTTCATTGTTTTAGTTTTGTGTGACAGGCCACTAATCTCCAGTCTCCGAAGATGCAGAAGACAAATGTTATTCAGTAACAAAAACTGGGAGCTGATACTTTTGAGCTGGTCAATAAAAAGCATAAAGAAATCTTCATTTCAGTGTGGCACGTAACTTCCAAGGAAGAATTCTTTGAGCACTTACCCCGAGTTCATCTAAGAACATGATCATGCGGTGCTTGTTGCTCTTGATGAATGGATTCACCCCTTCCATATATGGTTCCTAGTAATTTATAAAAGGCTTAATTAAATCATACATTCATTAAATATTCATGAGAATACTTACTGTCATGAAATCTAAAATTTCTGAAATACCAGACGAGTGCTGTTCTGACATCTGGCCTCAATAAACAAATACTGCTTTCAAAAAGTACAACCAAGAATGACTATGAACACAAAGATTGTACACTTTTAACACTGATTTGTAGTGATATTTTTGTGAGCTGAATGAGCACAGACTGAGGATGAACTGTGTGCGTGCCAGCAGAACACTGCGCAGGAGAGGGCACAGCCAGTAATGTCCCAGCTCACCTACACCTGTGTCAGCCTCTGAAGATAGTTTCAAAAAAAAAATAATCAAAAACCAAGCAGACCTAGCAAGCCAGAAGGACAGCTGGCCCTGCTCTACTCCAACCTCAGAGTTTAAGTCTTGACTGGTCTCAGTGTGAAAATGAACTGCTATATACAGAGATGTCTACTGAGTTTCCTGTGTCCTCACAGCATGGCTATGCTGAGGCATAACACATCAAGAGAGGTTTCTAGATCACTTCCTCTCCCCCACTGGCTAGTCTGCTACAGCTCTACTTCAGATCGACACCCTGTTCAGTTCCACATGAAGACAGAAAACAGCCAGGCCTCCAGGCTGACGAGGATAAACACGTCAGGCGTCATGCCCTGTGTAAGGAAACAGCAACAGCACAGTTCTAGGTGGTTCTGTGTGTATAATATTCACCTTAGCTCCAAATTCAACCAGATTTGCTAAGTTCTGCACAGACTTGGCGACCAGCGTCAGTGTTCTTGCAGCAGTAGGGGAAGGAGAATCTGATAGGAATACAAAGCACAGTTATTGGCTATTGCATACAGAACCAACACCTGCCAGAAGAAAGTACAGCTCTTCTTCAGCTCGTGTCTTTAACAGAAATAAATGCTCTCAATGGTGTAACAGAGCAGTATGTGGAAAGCAGCACCTGGTGATGTAAAACTTACACTGCTTTAGTAATTACGTCCACAAAAATAAGCGTGAGCACGTGGCTTTCCTTCACTAGGTTTCATACTGAAGTAGACCAAACAAACTTTTATAGTAAGAGTTATGTGAAATGAGAACCATTCTCGATACCATGAAATAGTTCTGCTGAAAAAGGATTACTTGTTAAAAGAAGAGTTTACACTTTTACTTCTTTGCATATACCTACCCAAGTGGTCTCTTAACATATGAACTGTGTAATGCTTACGTTACTAGCACCGGGAACATAGACTAAATGTGGCATGCTATCCTGGCCTATCTGCATCTCTGGCTCTGTCTTCCTGCCCTCCTGCCACTCACCGAAAATAAGTAACGTTTTTTCTTGCGAATCTGCAGTTTAGATTGAGCCTGAACAACTGAACAACTAATGCCAGTTGCCAGTAGTATCTGGCATTATAGTGCAACTCTTTGAACAGTGCTGGGTAATCTCAGTACCTTGCAACCCAGAGCATCAATCCACTGAACCAGAGTTAGGAAGTACATTATTTCAAATAACTCATATCCATTTGGAGCAAAGATTCCTTCAGGATGGCTACGGGGGGAGGAGGGGGGAGGTTTGACTATTGCTGCTGAAACCCAACTGTAGCTACACACCCACCCTTCAGGATACTTTCTTATTCATTCTGTGAAGTTGAGGTAGGGTGGAAGCCTCGCACCCAAAGAAGGAGCCTCCCCCAGAACTGTGCTTCCCCCTCAGCTCTAGCTATGTCTGTAGGTTTACCTTAGCAACAGTCAATATCAGATGAACTTATGCACAGGACTTAAAGACAAGCTTAAAAGGGGTTACACATTTTGCTACTTTCACAGAGCCCTTCTTATTCAGCATATCATAGAGTGTAAAAGAGAAAACATGCTACACTGTCTGAAAAATTAAAAAGAAAGCTTTCTTACATCCAATTTCTGATTTCCTCTTATTGCCAAACCAGCAATTCACTAGTAAAATCATGGCAGATTGATGAGACAAGTGTCCCTGACTCTATGGTCATCTGCGGTAGCAAAGATGGAGTACAATACATGGATTCATAGATTCATTAGTTTGGAAAGGACCTACAAGATCATCTAGTCCAACCATAAACCATACAACAAAACATTTAAAAACTTGAGTTTTAGTAAAAGATTTTTCCCTTCAGCATTTCACACCTTTCCCTTTCTTCTTCTTACACAAGGAATACAGCAAAACTTTTAATTCCCCTCAATGCATCGTTTTCTCTAAAACACACATGTGCTGTTCCATCACCTGTACTTTTAAGTTAAAAATGCCACCCACAAACATTCCCAGGCAACTGCAACAGAACAAATAATCCATGCTCTCAGCATTGGAGCTTCACAACAGGAAAGCCCCGTGCCAGCTGTTGTGGTCCCATTCCATCTCATCCTATTGCAAGCTACGAGGGAGAAGAGGCTGACCCTCACCCCTCCACAACCTCTCCCTTCAGGTGTGGACAGCAATAAGGTCTCCCCTGAGCCTCCTCCAGACTGAGCAATCCCAGCTCCCTCAGCAGCCCCTCACAGGACTCGTGCTTCAGAAACCTCACCAGCTCTGCTTCCCTTCTCTGAATACACTCCAGGGCCTCCATGTCTTTCTTGTAGTGAGGGGCCCAAAACCAAACAGAGTGCTTGAGGTGCTTACCACTTTAGGGAGAGGACATGAAGTGATGTGGATTAGCAGTTTAGATGCTCTTCAAAAGCTTCATAATTTACTACGTTAATCACTGAAGTAAATTTATGCCTATTAATATACAAAGTATGAAATTGAACTGAAGCATATAGTCACCTGAGATGATATTAAACATCCTTGGGTTCAGGATAGCGGGACAAATCAGTCGAAGAAAAACAAAGCCACTGAAATTGAAAGAAATTTGTATTTTGTTTAATAGCAGCATTGATGTGAAACTGTGTAATCTTCAGCAGTTCGAGTTAACCTGGAAATCGTTTAGACATACACAACAACAAATCAGCCTGCATTTTGTGAATATGGTTGTTAATGAGGAATGCCTCAATATCACTTCAACTCTGATTTCCCAATTAAGGTAGGTTGCTGAAACCAGCTGGGAAGAACTTGACTATGAAGCTATGCTAAGACCACACTGGCTTCAGAAAGGAGAAGCCCCCGGTCCCCCACCATCCAAAAGATTTCCATGGTCTTCTACAGAAGGCATAATCCTGCAGCCTTTGACTCCCCCAAACAACGCAAGGGCTGCAGGAGTGCAAGGGCAGAAGGGAACTTCTCCTCTGGCAGCAACACAGCCTCCGATCAGCTTCTGCTGAGCCATATCCTGATGACAGTATGCTACAGTAAAAGAACAGCACGGGATCTGCTATGTTCCTCCCAGAACTAATTGCTGCCACTTAGAAAGCTGAAGAAAAGCACCAGGAACTCATTTAAGATAAACTCAAAACAGCCTTCAAGTACGATGAGAAAAATCTAATTTTCTTCAAGAGCAGAAGTAAAAAAAAAAACATCTAGCTCATGTCAACCTCAATTCTAACTGCTGTAAGAGGAAGTTACACAGAGACCAGCTAAGGTGATCTGCATCATCCTTCATTTAGCACGGACCAGCAGAATGTTTCTGACTATAACAATAACAAAGCCTGACCTGACAAGGGTTGGATTGCCTTTATGAGAAGATTCTGTGCCATGCTAGTTCTGCATTTTAAGGAGCAGTGATCCTAACCTGCGTAGGTTTTGCAACTAAATCAACATATGCTACTAAGTGTTGCTAAGTAATGTCTTCTCAGGTGGCATATGACGGGATCACAGTCTCCAGATGCAACTCTCTACAGGTAGCACAGAGGGCTAACTTGCTTTGAGAGAAGTTTTTTTTTTCTTTCCCAGCATGAAAATAGGAATCATTATTTTAGTTGTAAAACTTAACACAAGTAAATTTGAAGTTAAAAATCTTAAGTAAAGCTATCCTGACCTCCGTACTGCAACATCTTATTCTGGTGGCAAGGCTCTATGAACATGAATCTTGCAAGCTCATAATCCTTAATTGGGATATCATGCCTTGGTTTCATAACTACCTTCAATGCCATCATCTATAGAAGTAGCATAAAGTTTTGTCCCAGAGAAAAACAGATTAAGTACACGGAAGCTTATTACAGATAAGACACAAAATGAGACGTAACTTACCTAACAACTCTGGTTCTCATGGTTGTATTAGCAGGCCACTTGTTTTGAACAGACTTCTGCAAGCACCCATAAATATACCTCAATGTCCTGTAAGAACAGTAGCTTATTACACACTACTCAAGTCTTAGAGAATCAGAAAGTCTAGTCAGAAGGGATGCTCTCCAAATGCCCACTTGATGTAGAACTACTATCAATCCCAAGTCTATAACATAGACATTTAAATTAACTAAGAATTAATTTTTAAGTTTATAAATTTGTAGAAAATCAATTTATAATTGTTCATTAAAAAACTGATTTACAAACTGGGGAAAGGCTTTCACTGATACGTAATTCTATTCACATAGGTAACATCAGATGCGCATTCAATGTTTTATAACCACCTATGGTATGTTTATTAAATGCTATTTCCTTTTTTAAAAAAAAGACAAACTCCACGTTTTGATTCATTTTTTACTTTCATTCTTTTTACCTCAGTAGCAACTTTTCTTTCCATGAATAAGGGTTGAATAAACTCACTTTTATTCTTCTTTCCCTGAGAAGCAAGAAGCTTTTGTAAAAAAGTACTTTTTGTTCCTGAAAAGGTTGGTTTTTAATCCTTCTGTATTACACGGTACAAGTAACACTAAAGATCCCAACAACTCTAATCAGTCTTCTGACCGATCAGCAGAAGATGAACCCATAAAAATACCATTCTAAGGTGCAGTGTAAATCATGTAAGCAGGAATTTTCAAATACAAATCTGAAAAGTGCCAACTTACGGAGGCAGTATCTCTGCAGCCATGAATATTTTCTCCACCAATTCTGAAAGTATACTGAGTAGATGTGCCAAATTAGTGTTTACATCTTCATTCTTTTCTAGTTTTGAAGGATTTAACTAAAAAAAGAGAAAATGATTAGGTTTTCTCTCCTACCAGAACAGCATAATTTCATAATATTATACAGTGAAGACTTCTTCAAAGTAAATTCAAAATTCTGCTGCAGCAGAAATCTCCGACTCTTACAGAACTCCCACATCTCCTTCTATGGCTAGCCAGGAAATTAGAAGCAGCAATGGTTCTAGTATATTATGCCTCTAATGTCTAAGACACTCACACAACCCATTCACACAACATATCTTTTAATTCAAAATTCTGAGGTCTCCCATTCTTTCTACAATTAAGTTAGAGCAGAACACAGAAGTTAGGAGAATCATTAAAAAAAAAAAAAAAAAAGAACAACAAACAATTCCCCCCAACCCTCAGAGCTCTCCCCAAAATCAGCAGAACAATAAGAATCATCAGGGAATTTAAAATCAGAACTAAAGTTCAGAAATATACCTGCACGACATCTTGAGCTCACTAGAAGTTATTCATGTTGTGCTGCTCAGTAACTGCTGCAACCTATGTTAGCTACTGAATAAATACCTAACTTGAAAATCATGCATTTAAAAATTTAGCCCTTCAGAAGTGCTATTATGAATACTGCTCAAGCCAACACCTATAGAAAACAATGAATTCAGATCCTGTATTAATTATGAAAATGAAGCTTTGTTCTGAGAGATAAATCAGAGTCTCTAAAGATAACATTTAATCCAAAAATGAAACAAAACAGCCAGTACAGAACTGTCAATAAACCAAGATGTTTAAGAACATAGTTCAAGGTATCACCTCACAGGACTGCTTGCTCTCCATTATCTTTAATATTGAGTCTTTTAGTGCGTGGTGAACAAAACGTGTTGCTGTGGCTTTCATATACTGCTCCATGAGCGTACTTGCTAAAGTGGTAGCACGAAACAAGGTAGTAGCTTCATCTGAAAGAAAGAAATAAAAGAGAGTGAACTGAAAGGCCAAGAAAGGGGAGACAATAAAGAGCAGAGAAAAAAAAAAACACTGCGTTTATGTTTCAGTATATGCTGTAAATAAAGAAAACAAAAAAGGAATACAGCACAGCCCTTCCCTCCCCACCTGCCCACAGCTTCAGTAAACTTCAGTGTAAGTAGTACAATACCTTCCATGCTTATTTCCCTGTCATTTAGCGTTCGTAACAACAGGGACTCAAGCTTTTCATGAAGAAAAATCTTCAGTAAAATGCCAGCCAGCAGTGTTCTATCCTGTCCACAAACATGTGATAAGGCATAGACTACATGAAGTTCTTTCTGGAGTACGAGCTGAAAGAAAAAAACGAACTTATAAAATTCAGAAACGATTCAGTAGAAACTGGTGTCATGTATCTATAGTAGAACAGATGTCACTATAAATATAATCTAATTGTGTCAAACACTCTTTTCAGAATTTGTCTCAAACAACAAAGTGAGTTTTGACAGCTGAACTAAGGAAAGTCAAACAACATTATACCTCTTTAAACTCACTGTACTCCTCTTCTGGCATGATCTTCTCCATTGAATATCGTGCTCGAACACGCAGAGATCCTGGCTCAATACCCTTTAATGGTACATGGGAACTGAGTTGAAACCACTCATCTGTTGCATGTCCTTTCTGTAATCGGCTTAATTGGCAGCGCATAAATACTTAAGGAAGAAAAGTATTATTCAATTAATTCACCTCCAGCAAAACAGTGTTTGCATCAAATAAAATAACAGTTTATTTTCATCACATGCCATCTTGTTTCACCAAGAGCATTAACAGAACCAATAAAGACTTTTGCCATCAATAAATACGCAGGTTCTCTATTCAGTGGTTTAAAATACTCCCTTGAAGTGAAACGGAGTGATGCATAAACACACACTCAAAAACGCCACACAGATACTGACATCGATTATTCTGTGATTATTCTCTTTGTAACAACCAGGCATCAGATAAATGACATGCTACCTCGCAATACCTGGCAGCATTCAGAAAATAAAAGCAGATAAGAGTGTTTAGATATCACTGTATTCTTCTTCCCAGTCTTGGGCTGCTGTCACCATCAGGCCAACTTCTTGACCACTTTCTTCCTTTTTACTGTTATTATAGTGATACTTCTGAAGTTGCTCACATTACAAAACTCCAACACCTTTTTTGTTGTTGTTCTTTTTGAATTTTGTTTCTGCAAGGCTACATACAGTCTTCCAGAAGTTGTCAGCAGTTCCAGCCGACTTTCCATTGCCCCAGTATTGCAATGTTACTGGGTTATCACCTGATACTGGAATAGAATAACATCACACTCATAAGACTCACTTTGGGGCGCTCAGAGTTGTTTATTTCATGCTCTTTGGAGCTCATAAACTCCTATGAGGTAACGCATTCACGTCATTTAAATAGTTGGGAAAATAATTCTTCATCCTCTACTTATTACCAGTGTGGACGGGACCACAATCCTATCAATCAGCCCTGCAAGAAAACTTCTTCCCATCAAATCTTGTATACTGCAGCTAAGCAGTGTGCTTTCTTCCTTTGGTTACAAACGTATAGCATGGGCCACACTATGGTACACTGACTGGGATGCTGAAATACAGGATGTAGAATAGTTCATTTATTTTTTCCTGTGCCTACAGTAGTATTTTGTAATTATAATATCACCTGCCTCTAGCTTGCAAGAGAAGGCTACAGTGACTTCCCAGTGTACATTCACCAATTCTGTGGCACCACAGTGACTTTTTTTCCACCTGGTTGCAACTGTGTAATCTAAACTATCAACTTCAAAACCAACCTGCGGCACCTCTGCAAATAAGAACCAAAAAAGGGCTAATACTGTGTTTTACAGACCTGCCTGCATGTGCTGACCCCCACCTTTATAAAAAGTTTAGTTCTCCCACTATTAACCAAGATGAAATTAAACAAGTATTGTGGTGCTATACCAAACCAGAACTTCCACTCCAGTTCAATCCTGTGAGTACTGCCCTGACAGACTGACTGCTTCAGCTGTCTAACCAAACCTGAGCATCTCAGTTTTCAGCAGCAGCAAACAAAGTCCAAATACTAGGGCGTTATTGCATTTTTTTATGTTTGCTTTTAAGACATTAATACATACTTATGTGAATAAATCCTTGTCAGTGTTATTTAGTTCCTCTTTGCTAGAGAAACAAAAAAGGTTTGAACAGAAATGATAATAATCTACTTTGTTAAACTGGCAAAATGCTTTCACAAGGCGTGAGAATTATAATAATTAATAGACTAACATCTAAGCCAAAAACTTGAGAATTCATGAAACATTTTAAAATACTGAAGAAACAGCCTTCAAGCTCTTATTTTAGTAATTAAAATGAAAGAAATGGTGAAGAAATATAACGGTGAGACCAATACAGATTAACAGGCCTTCAATCTGCTTAGTACAGCAGAAGCAACAAGCAGGAAAGCTGACTTAACCAAATAATGGGGAAGAACAGTACCAGCGTCACATGGTTCTCATATCAGGGCAATCCACATTTAGCAACCACGGCTGAGAAGGAGAATGTTCATGAAAGCAATGAATTCTCTTGCTGTTGGAGAGTTCAGGCACTATTCAGGCAATATTAACTTGGTCTGTTAGATTAAATCTGGTATTGCTCATTTATTTCCACTTGTAATAGGGCAGAGATGCATGCTAATTCAACTTGACTCTGTCTAATCCTTATCCCCAAATTAAATTACTGTTGAGTTCTGCTGTGAGGGTACCTAACTGCAGCCAAATAACTCTACCCATAATGAAACCTTGTATCACCTCCCAGCAGCTAGATGTTTCCAAAGCCAACGCAATCTCCTTGTCTCCTGTCTGTCAAAGGGACTGTATCTTTTTTCCTCCTATTACAGAAGATTTTTTCCTGTAGTCAGAGGAAGGACAAAGTTTTGGAATTGCATTCTGGAATGTGGAATTGAGCTCTGCAAGAACATTCAATCTGAGTAGTAATTCTTCTACTTTTGTCACAATTTCCCTATAAATCTCTTCTCTGAAAAGCCATGAAATTAACACAGAGGCATAGATAACAGGCTACTTAACACAACATATGCAAACTGAAACAACTGCAATAGATTCTAAGTACTCTGCCAGGCTTTAAAACAGGCAGGTCTGAACAGAGTGGAGTAGAAAAATTCCTGGAATAAACTGAGGGTGGGTGGGGTAGTTCTGCGCTGAGGGCAACAAACAAGGAGAAGGGTAGGGGCTGAAGCTCCTACATCAAATGATAGCTTCACTAGGAGAAGTTAGAAGCATGTTGTGTGTGGGAAGGGAACTGATCATAATCTTCTTCTCTTTTTTTAATACAGAAGAGCTCAGGAGCCATGCTTTTCAAAATGAGTCCTTTCTTTTCTAGAAAGCTGATGCTGCCTTAACAGCTTGCTGTTAACTTTCTGACATAGAAACAAAACTACTACTGAAGATGCAGTTGCAAAGTTAGCAGGAAGAGAAAAAAGATCTTGTGAATTCTTGTAAAAAGTGGAAGAAAATACAGACTGTTTCCTGAAGTGATACTGAGGTAACTTCAGGCCTAAGCCTAGAAGTGATGCAAGGAAAGTACGGAGGTGATGAGAAACAAAGAAACCCACAAATTTTGTTTCAAAGGCTCTCAAGGTACTTTTGATTCATCTTTAAATTAACTACATACATTTGCTCCCGTACTTCATTCCCATCAGACTAACCAAAAACATTAACAAGGAATTCCATACACACAAACTTAAAACAGATCAAATAAACTAACACAGTGAAACAGAATTTTACTGACAGATTCTCTTTTGATCTTGCTTTTTTGTAAGCACAGTCACTGCATCACACAACGGCAGTTCTAAAGAGCAGCTATGAAAGACAGGAGATACTTATGACTGGATTACTGTGCATCTTAGTACTAAAAACCATGCAAGTTCTCATTGTAAAAACACGAATCCAAAATCATTAACAGACATCCAAAACATACAAATATAGTATGGCAGGGATAAAAACACACTTATTCTCTTGTGATAATGTTTGACAAGATTCATGAAAACTGCACAAAGAATCAATTGCTGCAATACATATGCAACTTTTGCAGAAAAATACTTACATATATCTGGATCTTTACTTTTCTTTGTTTTGTTACTAAGACTTATTTCAAATCTATTAATATCAGATGAAAGATCACTAGGAGAAAAGACAGAAAGCCTCAATTAATACTACAGTTGGCTGGCATTTAACCTTTGTCTAAACTCATTTTAAAACCTGATTTCTCATTTACAGACGAAGACATTTAGGTTAACAAAGGTATTTAGGTGCCTACATAAAATCTGCTCACACATTCATGGCTGAAAAGTCACTGCAGTTTAACCACACACAGAGCATTTTTGAAAGCATATGCAAAACAGCACATTGCTAATAATCTTAAAGGCAAAGCATCTTAACGCAAGACAATTAGACTGAGACTTACTCAAAAACAAACTCTTCTGACCACACAGGGTTCTGCCCTTCCCTGATATGTGTTTTTGCTACCTGAACACTGTTCAGGTAGATGTTACAATATGGATTAGTAAAATGCTTTACTGGGAGCGTATGAGCTTCTTCTACATGCAAAATAAGACTGCTGACCTAAAAAAAAAAAACAAAAAAAACCATTTACTTCTTTTTGCAGAAACAGAAATATTAAAAACATGAATAATTTTTTTACTCTCTGTGGAGGCTTAATGTTAATTTACGAGTAGCATTTACAAACTATTACTTCCTAATAGGAAGGACAAGGAACAGACATAACATTTTAACAACTACCAGTGACAAAATAAGAGTAGGATAAAATAATTACTGAAAACAAATCTTTGGAATTATATTTTTAAGGCATTCTGTTCGCTTTTGCTAGTGGTGGTGGTTTTTATTTATTCATTTACTTTTAACTTATGTCTTAGGATTGACATTAGGATTTGTAAATGCTGACTTTTCTACAGATAGAAAATTTTACAGAAACCAAGATCTGGCGTTTTAAGTAAAAAACCACAGGTGATTACAAGTACAACAGCTTACCAGGTGCTTTCCTAACAGAGTACATAAAATTCTGCTGTGGAACATATTATAACCAGTTTTTCCCCTAAAATGAAAGCATTTCATGACTCCCATCTACAAGAAAGGTCGTAAGGAAGATCCGGGGAACTACAGGCCTGTCAGCCTGACCTCGGTATCAGGGAAAGTTATGGAGCAGTTGATCTTGAGGGAGATCACACGGCACGTGCATGGCAATCAGGGGATCAGACCCAGCCAGCACGGGTTCACAAAGGGCAGGTCGTGCTTGTCCAACCTCATCTCCTTCCACAACTGGGTGACCAGACTGGTAGATGAGGGAAAGGCTGTTGATGTAGTCTACCTGGACTTCAGCAAAGCCTTTGATACAGTCTCCCACAGTATTCTCCTGGGGAAACTGGCAGCCCGTGGTGTGGACAGGTTCACTCTTCTCTGGGTTGAGAATTGGCTCGAGGGCCGTGCCCAGCGGGTAGTGGTTAATGGAGTCAAGTCCAGCTGGTGTCCTGTCACGAGTGGTGTTCCCCAGGGGTCGGTATTGGGGCCCATACTGTTTAATATCTTTATTGATGACCTGGATGAGGGGATTGAGTGTACCCTCAGTAAGTTTGCGGATGACATCAAGTTGGGAGGATGTGTCGATCTGCCTGAGGGTAGAGAGGCTCTTCAACAGGATCTGGATAGGCTGAACAGCTGGGCTGAGGTCAATGGGATGAGGTTCAATAAGGCCAAGTGCCGGGTCCTGCACTTTGGCCACAATAACCCCATGCAATGCTATAGGCTTGGGGCAGAATGGCTTGAGGAGTGTATAGAGGAAAAGGACCTGGGGGTGTTGGTTGATGCTCGGCTCAACATGAGCCGGCAGTGTGCCCAGGTGGCCAAGAAGGCCAATGGCATCCTGGCCTGTATTAGGAATAGTGTGGCCAGCAGGAGCAGGGAGGTGATCATCCCCCTGTACTCAGCTCTGGTGCGGCCGCACCTCGAGTACTGTGTTCAGTTTTGGGCCCCTCACTACAAGAAAGACATCGAGGCCCTGGAGTGTGTTCAGAGAAGGGCAACAGAACTGGTGAGGGGTCTGGAGCACAAGTCTTACGAGGAGCAGCTGAGGGAGCTGGGATTGTTTAGTCTGGAGAAAAAGAGGCTCAGAGGAGACCTCATCGCACTCTACCACTTCCTGAAGGGAGGCTGTGGTGAGGAGGGGGTCGGCCTCTTCTCCCAGATAACTAATGACAGGACAAGAGGGAATGGCCACAAGTTGCGCCGGGGAAGATTTAGATTAGATTTGAGGAAAATTTTTTTCTCTGAAAGAGTGGTCCGGCACTGGAATGGCCTGCCTAGGGAGGTGGCTGAGGCACCGTCCCTAGCGCTGTTCAAGAAGCGTTTAGATGAGGTGCTAAGGGATTTGATTTAGTAGCTTGGTGGGTAGGGATGGTGGTGGGAGGATGGTTGGACTAGATGATCTTGTAGGTCCTTTCCAACCTAATGAATCTATGAATCATTTGGTCTGTAATTTGGACTCTTAAGATTACAGCAATTGGTAATCCCATGTTCCCAGAAAATGAGGAGTGAACATTCTGAAATCTTATTTACATCAAGGAAGGTATTTTGATCTGCTTTTGTACAAAATTCTGAATCATGTGTAATTCATAGCTCATTCCAACATCTACTGATATCAGCTTACATCAAATAAATATAGTAAGAACAGGAATTACCGTATTTAATTCAGTCAACATTTCATTTGAATTCAAATATTCAGCAACACAAGTTTTGAAGGAAAGTTCAAAACTCGTAAGAGTTCACATCAGTGTTTTTAAATTCCCTCATAAGATTGACCATGCCATAAAAGTCACTATTCTAAACACAAGCAGGGTTTTACTTTCCATCACACTTTGCAAGTTGCAATACAAAGTAAGTGATGAAGCATGTTTCTCAGATTCTGCTTCCTGATGTAACTTCTGTAATAAAAATGGAAGTGTTTGGTTTTTATCTGTCCTGATGACTCACATATATTTTTTCATTTTTTTTCTGTTCTTCTCCTTTATGTAGAAAAGCATTTGGTTTTTTTTTGTTTTTTGAGGAACATAATTATTTCAAATTGCAACCCCTCTTGCTTAGCTTTTGCAGCTTGCAAGCCTCCAATTTCACCTGCCAGTTTACCCGTGAATTCACTTAATACAGTTATTTTCTTCAGAAGCACTCAATCTTCTTTAATGTTAACTATAGAATAATTCCATGTGTCCTGGAAAACAGATTTCTTTTCCTACAGTAACTACTTTCACTGTTCCCAACATTCAAAATTATCAGGGATTCTTGAAGTATATCTGTTACTTCCCAATCATTACAGACTTGGTCGTAAACGACCATCTGTTCTCCACCTCTGTGAGAAATTCTGGCCAAAGCAGCACTTTCAAGCGGCCAAGAATGTTAAGCCAAAAGCATGGCTCAGCACATGCTGGTTACTTTAAAAAAAAAAAAAAAAAAAAAAAAAAAGAGTAGCAGTACTTGAACAAGCATTTTGTTTACATCTGACAAAAGATGACTTGAAGTCTGTCATTTTTTATTTATTTTTAAGTCTCTCACATAACTTAAAATATCGTCGATAAAAAGCTGATTTTATCACATCTATATGACATCAGAAATTAGTACCTAGCACAGTATCTTTAGACTGCATAAAAACACTGTTCTATAATATCTATATATTATAACAAAGCTGAAATCATTCTTGTTCTGCATGACTCCAAAAAGGAAAGTAAGAATGCACTACTACTTTACTACTGTTGAAAGGAAAATTCATTTGTCAATTTCACTGCACAACATAAAGCTGTACTCTCAACAAAGCAAAACCCCTTAACACCTATACAGCTTCACCTGACGTAGACGTTTATTTGATGTTCCTGGACTGGTTTTTCTTAAACTGCAAAACATCTGCAAAGCTTTCATCCAGTCCTAAGAGAGAAGAATGCAGAATAGCATAGTAAAACAAAGTAACATACAGATTCTTGCAGTGGACTAGACATCTAGAAAGACCTATTAAATATCTGAAGTATTCATCAGCTTAAAGTTTTATGCAATTCCAAATATCCATATTTGAATAACAAAGCAAAATTCTTAATCTTCAATAAGCAAATATGAATTAAGGACTTGCAAATGAGAAGCACTGTCTCTTTTGGAAAAATCAAACACTGTTAATTGGATATATACAAACAGTGAGAACTTCAACAGATTTCCAGTCTATTCTATTCCATTAAATTGCAAATGGTATATAAAATGAAGCAAAACCTGTTTACTTCTGAGAAAATAAGTTCACAAGAAAAACTGTATATTTTTTTCTCTCTCAATTATGTCTGTATTCCTGTTATAACACTGCATATAATTACGATGCAAACTAAACAGCATTACCAGAGAAACACTGAAAAGGATATCCTACATTCTCCTTTTGCCTTCTCAAAGCCTTATATGGTAGAATGGATGGATAAAGAACATGAACAGGTCATCTAGGACCAAACTAACTGCAAGAGCCAAACGCTTCCTAAACACTCTGAATTAGGAAATACTTTGTAGGTGCATAGTACATCCCTGAACTCAATCATAACAGGAAAACCTATCTTCTTAAAAGCCAAAACTTACAGCATTGAGAACAATGCACCAATAGCATCATTCTTCTACATTAAATTAAGTTTTGCACAAAACTAAGACAACACATGACCCATTCCATGAGATGGCTGCAGAACAGACACATGTGGACCAAAACTGTATTGTTAACAGAACTGTACTCTGTAAAAAATATAGCAGTGTGTTAGTTTCATCAGAATTGAAAGTAGATTAAATCAGACATGGCAGAATGTTCTGCTTCCTACACATACTTTTTAATTTCCACAACTGATGAGATGATAAAAATGAACCTACAGGTACACAGTTATAGAAATTAATGTATATACTCTCAATGACTACATGCCGCTTCTCAGACAAGATACACCGACAGCTGTGTGATAAACATCAGTGCAATGCTGAGATGTTTTCCTATTGACTTTCACAAACTTCTGACAGATTAACAGGAAAATCTGTTCTTTCCTGTGCATACAGCACTACAAGAATATTAAATGTATAGTGTGTATTATAAGTGCTCTAAAAAGCTTTAATTCCATTCAAATTAAATCAAATGGAAAGCCTAACTTCTGACGCAACGTGTATTTCAGAATTGTAACCTTAATAAATAAGAGCGCTCTTTACAAAAATCACACTGCTTTTCATGCACAATCAGGGCCCAAAACTATGAAGAACTACTGATTCAGGAACAGGAAAAACAACTGCAGAAGACAGACCCTATTCCTTATACTCTGGTCACTGGGCACACACAGAAGGGCGCACACTTCATTCCACAGAACCTGAACTTGTCCAAACTAAAAATCTCCAAGTACAAGTAATACAGGCACTGAACTCTCAACACTTTTTCCCTCCTCAATCCCCTACTACTATCTTGTAACACCTGCTAGTAAGAACTTAACCACTATCTCATTTTTGGTACGCTTATCACTGAACACTGCAATGCCAACAAAAAAAATAACAAATCACTTTAAAAATTACATTCACCAACAAAAGGTCTCACCTGTGCTTGTTCTGGAGTTTCGCCTGCAAAGTAAAAGATGTAATGCTCTTCACTAAAGTGCTGAACTACTATCTGAAAACAGTTTGGCCTTAAAGATAAACAGAACAAAAAAACATGTTTTATTAACCTTCATAATATTTACAGACACCTTCACTTATTAATCTCAGACTGGATATTAGGAGAAATTTCTTTACACTCAGAGTGGTTGGGCACTGTCACAGGCTTCCCACAGAGGCAATGAACATCCGTGCCCATCAGTGCTGCAGAAGCATTTGGACAATGACCTCAGGAACGTGCTTTAACTTTGGGTTAGACCAGAGGTGGTCAGTCTCCAGGATCTCTGAAGGTCCCTTTCAACTGAACAATTCTAGTCCTAGTGTGCCAAAATTAAGTTCACACTGAGCTAATAGCTTTCTGCTGACTTTGTGAGAAGAATTTTGAACATGGAATAGATTTGTTTTTGCACAGAGGTTGAAAAGACTCTGACAAAAAAATATTGTCGGGTATTTCAAAATTTCATTTTTACCTGAACAGGTAGAAAATTGATCTCAGCACAGCTAGTTTGTTTCTGAGCATTAAGAAACTTTTAGAATGTTTCATAGTGTATAAGATAATATACTAACTTACAGTCAAGGCAATAAGTAATCACCTTGGAACATAAAAGACTTGCCATTAAGATCTACTCCCACAAACTTTTAAAAACAGGTGAAGATTCAGCGTTAGTTCCCAAGCAATTAAAGACACATTAAGGATTTGCTCTTTCAGGAGTTCAGGAAGCACTACCGTAAGAACTCCCCCACATGAATATGCCTCAGTAGTCTCAGGACCAATACAAAGTGTGTTGGGACACACACCAATCATCTGATACATATCCCTTAATCTCTACATAGAACTACGGTGTCTTGGCCATTTTGTTTACCACCATTCATTTGTCAAAAACACTGCCAAGTGTCAAATTGCAGGCTATTTTAAATGACCCTTCACTCACAACCTTTCATGTTATCTTGAAGGAAATTTAGCTGTGCCAGTCACAGCATTACACAGACAATCTTATTTCTCTTCCAGTGGAATTTCAGCCTTCTGTTCTCCATCCATTTCACTGCCTGGTGAGATGCCAACATGGCATTTTGTGTCTATGTTGCAGGATGGGGGAGAGCAGGAAGTAACCAGAGACAGAACTAATATTTAAACCACTGCCCTCCAAGAAACAAGCAGAAATAAAAACTTAACTGCATTTTTGAGAAAACAGCAAAAGCACAGTTTGGGCTTGGTTTTTGTTTTTGTTTTTTTTTTCCATTTTTTTTAAATTTTTTCCTTCTTCTAGTAGCAGATACTTAAAGTATAGGAAGAACTATCTCAGCTAGCAGCTTCCTACAGTTGATGCAACAATGAATTTCAATCTTCCCACACTCAGAACCATTCACTGTCCAACCCAGAGCACAGTCCTTAAAGAGAAAGTCATCAAACTGTCCCTTCTTTACAATGTACGGATATCCATACATCAGCTTCCTTCTTAACTGCCAACTTACATACAGAAAATTTCAGTAGTTTATTTAGAACAGATAGTTCCATGGATTTTTAGAATTTTTAAGAAGAGTGAAAAAAAAATAAAATTGGTGGATCAAAACAATAAGATAGTTGTTCTAAGAAATACCAGTAGTTTTAGATATCTAATTCAACAGGTGGCTGTTCTTTTTTTTTCCAACAGCATTGTTAGCTACACATCACCCTTAATTAAACACTGAGGCACATGGGATAACTAAAATTTCTACATGTGTTTTTTCTACCTAAAAATTCTAGTAGAAAGTATTCGTACTGCTCCTTTACAGCATTAAATACAAATCGGTGCACAAACATGTAACCTCTTTCCTGTTAACTACCAGCAATATCAGAAGGACTTGATATTTTCAATTTCTTTGTTAATAATCACACGCCTTGCTGTTGGCATAGTTTGAACAAAAACACTATAGTCTTATTTTACTATGCAAAAACGGTCTCTGAATATTGCTCTAACAAAAATACTCATCAACAACATAAATAGAAAACTGCTTACAAACTCTGCCTAACCAAGTTAGCTTTCAAATATCTACCAAAGGTACACAGATATTTTGGAAGTGATAAAACTCTTAATCTTATCAGTTCTTGGTTCAAACTGGTTAGAGACCTCAGAACTATTCCATCATTTCTCATACACCTATCATGAAGCATAGAACAATTACCATGCTCAATATTAAAAAACAATAATACAAAAGCTTGAATCATTACCACACCTTATTTCATAACAACAACAAAAAAAGCTTTAATTTAAAATACTAAAATGGTTAACTACAATTTGTTTCTAAACAGTTGCAAGAAATTGAGCATGAACCAATAATTGCAATCAATACAAGCCAGATCACTGGCGTCAAACTGCATTTGCACTGCACATATCTCAGACTAACAGTCAAGTCTCCTGCTGCTCATACAAGAATTATAAGCCAGTATCCTACCTGCCAAACAAGCTGTCATGTACTCCATAGACAGAACACACGCTAAGGTCTATTAGTCCTTTGGGTTTTGTGGCTCGTTTTTCACTTTCAAAATAAATAAGCTGGGCATCATTTCCCTCTAATATAAAGTACAAGTTTTTCCACCTTTTTCCTTTACCTGTAGAAAAGTAAAACCAGAAGTTATGATTGTTTAAAAGAGAATATCAATTTTGTAAATTTATATACCAAAACAGAGCATCTTGTTTTTGACAAGTGTCAAAAAGAAGGACATTTAGCTAATGACTATTACAACCACATAGCTCATCACTGTAAAAGACCAACAAAAAACACCTTCTGACTTTCTGGGGCGTACTTGGTTGTCTCAAACACTTGCAATGCAAGGCTGTTGCAATGACAGCCTGATCAGGCAAAGGTTGATATCAGTAACTATGATATCCTGTCCTCTAATGGGATAACTCTTCCTCTGATAAACTGGCCTGCCTTTCCCACAAAGAAAAAAAAAATGCCTACAAACTTGCTTTTTACAGTTTTATTACGGCAAAGTTGCTTGTTTACAACCTTCAGACGGAGCACCTGCAAACCTAGCAGGAATAAAACAATGCCTGAGAGGGACCTAAATGGGTCATCCTCTTAGTACTGCTGGCAGTCATCATTACTGTTTGCTGATTCAAGATTACAACCTCTGGACAAGTGCACACACCCTCCCCCAATCTCTTCTCCAGCACTGCAGGCTGTGTGTGGACTTCAGTGCATCATTTTACCTTAATCTAAGGGGGGACGTTTGTGAATCTTGTCATCAGCTCCTTACGAGCAGGATGTAAAGATCACACAAGGTAAAATATCAGCATTCATACTCAATTTTATGCAACATGTAGCTAAATCTAGACCCTCAGATTTACATATATTTGCAATATATTTTTAAACATCTTAATTTCAACAAGATAAAGCAAGTGCATATGAGCTGCTGGGACACTGTGTTCATATCAGTAGGAAGACTCTGTATCCACTGTTAACAGTTTATGTCCTGATTTTCTCATTCAATTTATTACAACAACTTTTAATTAGAAAATAGACTCTGGACAAAAGAAAGTTACTCCTGAACTCTGAACCATTTGCAGCAGGAACATCCATACTACCTTAAAAAAGGTATGACTGAAGAGCAGAAATGGGAATACCTTATATGCAGATCTGAATCAGAACCACACATTAACATCCAGAGAAATTAATCTCTCAACTCCAATGGATGAGATCTTTCTGGAACTAATTCATATATAAGGCACAGAAAATTTTTTTAGAAAAAAAATGCAGACTTATCATTATAGTTTGAATATGATAAATCCAACACAGTAGCAGTATGGTTCTGAAAACACAACTCTACCATCCAGTTATTACACTGTCCACTAGATGGCGGAGAGAATATATTAAATTTGTTCCATACGTGGCTATGAATATCTCTCTACGTCTACACAGTACTTCTGTTGGCATTTTTAAGTACCTCTTTATCTCTTTTAGCTAAAAGATTTCACTTTATTCCCATCTGATTCTTCACTCTAGCACACCCCTATATACATCTCTTAGAATTAGTTTTCTTAACAGAAGAGATGTCTTCATCGTTCTGTTCAGAATTTCCATGGCTTAGTGGACTTCTTATTTCTCTCTTATATTTGGTTATATTTAAAACCATATCTTTCTTCTCATTTTTCTGCTTGCTATCTACGTTACTATCTGTAACTTGTCCTTTCAGCTATGGACTCAATCACCCGTAAAAAACACATTATTCATAGTTTTTCTGTTTGCATTACTGTTGATTACAAAAAAAAAAATAAAAATGTAGAAACAAAAAATTATGTCTCAGAACATTACAGACTTGCTTAGTGGCTCTCCAGCCAGTCTGTCCCAAGCTCGTGTGCTGTGTGGGATTTTTCTGATCAAAGTTCAGGATCCAGCATTGGTGCTTGTTAAATTCTTCAGAAATATTATAATGTGAGTCAAGGCTTTTAATCTACTTATTATGATTTCTGGTGATGGTATTGGTGTTATAATCCTAAAAAAGTCCCATGTATCTTACAGACAAAAGACATTTTTTAATTTTAAAATATGTAATTTAGCCTGGAATAACAAAGCAGTTTTCATCTTCAATGATTGGACTTACACTCTTCTATCTTCAATCTATTCAGTCTGCAAAAATATAAGCTTTAAATAAAATACAATTTCTTTAAATCAGAGTACACCTTATTTAATGAGCTTGAAATCTACCCTTCACAAACATGCCTAATAGTTATAATGTACTCTTTTTTTTTTTTCTGAAAAACTGCTGACTACCCATACTCTGAATGTAGTTTTGGTTATCATGCTTTTCATACGCAACTTAGGAAAGAGACTTTTTCTACTTTTTCTGTTCTTCACACATTTTCTCCACCTTGTCCACATCTACTTTGCCCTTCCTAGCACTGGTTTTATTTGCAAAACATGCATCCATCTTTGTTTCCAAAAAAATCATAAGTACAACTCACTTTTTTTCAGAAGATAGCCTTTTTTGACAATATTTTTATAAAAAGCATCCTTAGTTTTGCGACGAATTGTATTGTAGATTTCTTTTCCATCCAATGTATCATTAAACACTTGCTCTTGGTGCTAGAAAAGAAGGAAGAAAACAACATTTTAACACAGAACTTGCTATTAAGAAAGCACATATTTTGAGGTTGCAACCAAGATCGTCTTACTACCAAACTCGTTAATACTGTGCAATAAATTGCTTTATTAAAATGCATGAAACTTTAATGCAGTACTCTTGTTAGAAATACATTAAATATTTTCTATGGAATGATCAGATCAGAATTACTGAACAAGTCTTCAATACAGACCAACTTTTTACAAAGTACCACCTGTGTCTTTTTAATATTAAATAGAAAGCAGCATCTCACAGCAACTGCTGTAAAAGTCTTGAAAATTACACCTATTTCTACAAAAGCTTTTCAGACAGAGCAATAAAAGAAATCTACTCTGAAGCCACAAGAACGACACAAATCACAATTAAAACTGACATGCTTACATTGCATAATTCCTTATTAATCTCATTAAAATTCGTATGTTCTACTTGGGTAGAAGTGTAACAAAAAACAACAGAAGAAAGAAGAAACAGATAATGGATAAAATGCCCATAAAAAGTGAAATAGAGGCAAATGGGAATGGCTAAGAGCCAAGACAAATTCAACCTTACTTCGTAAGCTGATCAGTTAAAAGGTCTTTTGCCATAAGAAAATATTGAAAAACAGTACTGTCAAGCAGTGAGAAAGTGCTGAGATAAAAAATAATAAGAGAATCGGCTAGACATTAAATATTTTACTTTTCTTCCTGGCTGTATAAGAATTATGGTTTTGAACAAAAAAAATAAAGGCAAGAGGGAAAATACTTGGGTAGCACTAACAGGAATTACAGGATCTACAATGGAAACAACATCCAGATGTTTATGAAATTAAGATAATCTCCATAACTATACAAGAACAGTGCACATAACAGATCAAGCTGACACAGGAAGTCCATCACAGCCACACTATCAGTAAGCAGGACTTCTGAACTTTTTTCCTAGAGAACACAGACCATGGGAAACAAAGGCAACACACAGCCAAACCTGAAAAATCATCACTGGTCACCAAATTTTTAAACAAAGAGAAGTCACAAACACAAATAATTTAAAAGCACATGAAGTAGTGCATGGAAAATCAGGCAAAAAAATTAACAGAAAAATAAAATCAGTAAAGGAATTGTAAATGCATACGAAAAAAAAAGCTAAGATTAATACAATTTGTACCACGATCCAAAAGAAGCTACAGAGCATGGGGAAAGTTTTCTAGCAAAGCCTTCAAGGATGAGTCTCCAGATAGACATTTGCTTTTTGTCCCAAACACGTTACTGAGCACAATTTAACAGCAGCGAACAGCTGGGGACCGTCAGTGGCACAAGACAATTAAATAATACAGGAAAGATTGGAATGGAAACTTGCAAGTCTACAAATGCAGCATAAATGTTCTATCTGCTGATACTTATCACTAGAAAACAGAAGATGAGAAATCTGAATTGCCTGACTCATTCAGAGGATGACTGAGCAATAAATATTATCTAGATGTGTCAGCGTATTGGGCTGTGGTAGGAACTGGGCAGAGATACATTTACGGCAGTACCTGTGATGCTACATTTTGGATTTTTGCTCACATACTGTTGATAACACATCAGGGTTTTGTCTGTAGCAGAGCAGCACTTGCACAGCACCACAGGTGTCTCTGTCACCTCACACTGAAGAGGCTGGGAAAGGTAAACAACCTGGGTATGGACACAGCAAAAACAGCAGGCCTGAACTGTCTGAAGGGGCGCTGCATGCCACGTAACACCACAATGACATTGAAACTGAGGTTGTTTGTGTACTGGAGAAGCTGTTGCTCAGATACCAGCTGGGCATCACTCTGTTTGTAGGAAGTGGTGAGTGACTGCCTTTGCATCACAGGAACTGTGTGTTTTTTTCTGCTCTTTTCTTTGCTAAAAATTTGCCTCAACCCAAGAGTACTTCTTTCTTAAGTTGTGCACTTCCTAGTCTCTCTCCCACTCCATGGGATAAGGGAATAAAGAGTCAGCTCTGTGAGTGACTGGCCGCTCACTAGAGCCAAATTACCATAAAAAATGACACAGATGTTATCACAGAATCAACACACTTAGGGTGGAAGAGACCTTAAAGCCTACCCAATTCCAACTCCCTGCCACAGGTTGGGCTGCCCCCCAGAAGATGAGGCTGCACAGGGCCAAATCCAACCTGTCCTTGAATACATCCAGGGATGAGGCAATCTCAGCTTCTCTGGGCAGCCTGTGCCAGGGTCTCACCACCCACTTACAGAATCACAGAACGTCATGAATGTTTCTGCAAGTATTTCATTTACATATTTGAATTAAAAAAAAATTATTTTTTCTTCTTCACAGAAGGAAAAAATAAGTAATGATAAGGCTGTTTTGGTCCATCATATTCAGGAAAGATGAGCCTGCACTGGAATTAGTCACAACAAAGTACTGATAAGAATGAACGGTAAGAGGAGAAGAAACTGGTTTTAATATGCTTAACTTAGTGAGATGACTAAGGGACAATATGGGATAGAACGATCTCCTGTGAAAGAGCAAGAATGCTCCTGAATAAGCACTGCAATTATAATATATTTCCTCTGGGAGGAGAAAAACTCCAGACACTATAGACTGGAGCAAACTGTGGCTTCCACCAACACAAGATTAAGGCACAGCATTGTTCAGCCATACCCCAAAGTTGGGGGCACATACCAGAGGAAGAACAACTCAGAGCATAGACAGAGTTTATTGTATTTTCTGTTGACTACAGGACAACTCTGGGTAAGTGAACGCATATGAAGATGAAACAAAATAAACACACATTCTTATAAATAGAGTTAATGATGATCAGTTCTTGAGCAAATGTTCAGATATTAAATCTTACCTGCATTGGAACAGGATCTTTAAGGTAATATCCTTCAACAATTTGTTCTTTTCTATAGTGCTCAATGATGTCAGCAATACTGTTTCAATAAGAAAAAACAAAATTTTAATATTAAACTTATTAGCATTTCCTGAATTTGCTTTTCCATTCATATCTCAGAGAGAAAAAAAAATCTCACAATTTTTTAAATAAAATTGGTGTTAAATATAAAAAATCTCATTTGTAGCAATGAGAATTCACTAATACCAAAATGAATATTAAGAAGAACTCTACAGAATATTTTGTTTAGTTGCTTAACCTGACAAAGGAGGACAATGTTTTTTTCCATATTCAAATCTCACATGACCAGCCCTTCAAACAGGCAGTGACTGTTAACAAACTACTTCATTAACAAGAATTTTCGAAGTCTTTTCTTCACTGCAAACTGAATGGTGTTGCGTGAATTTGTGACTACAACACTGTGCTGGTAATACAACGCTTGTTTTGGTTATTACTGAGCTATAGTTTCAGTGTTCAGGCTCTGCTCGTTTCCAATTGTATCCACCCCTGCACCAAATGGGTCTGAGGTGGGCAAGATACTTGGAGGGGACACAGCCAAGACAGCCAAGTCAAACTGACTAAAGGGACATTCCACACCATATGACACCACGCTCAGCAATAAAAGATGAAGACAGTGATGTTTAACGGACTGCAGAGATAGAACCCAGCTCACAGAAGGACACCTAAGAGTGCCACCTTACTCTCTACCCTCAAAAGAACAAGACAGAATGTGAGCAAACTTATCAATCAAAATAAAGAGTTTAATTAGTGAAGAAGTGGCACATAGAGAAAATGCAAGTGGAGAGGAAGTGTCAGTGATGCAGTGGAAAATCACTCATCACAAGCAGACTGATGGCCAAACTCTGACCAACTGCCTTGGAAGACCAAACACCCCTTCCTATTTTCATTCTTTAGTGTATCTGTCTGGTCAGTTTGGGTTTCTGGAAAACAACATTGTATGAAAGCACTACTCAGCAACAGCCTCAACAATGGAGTATTTATCAACATTTAATTACAAATCCCAATCATGGCACTGTATGGCTGGTGTTAAGAATATAACTAGCCAAGCTCAATGCAGCCACTAAGAACTGATCTTGTTAGTTGTACCTTGAATGCCATATATAACGCTATATACTGGGACCTTCAAGCTAAGAGACTGATTGGTTATTTCGCAGAGCTGATATTAAGAAATGAAATAAAGACAAAAACATCAAATGCTACATTTTAAATAACACACAAATTCCTCTTTGCCCCCCAAAGTTCCAAAGGATCATAGAATACATTGCATTGGAAAGGAACTCAAAGACCACTTAGTTACAATCTACTGCCACGGGCAGGTTGCCCCCCAGCAGCTCAGGCTACCCAAGGCCATCCAACCTGGCTTTGACCACCTCCAGGGATGGGGCACCCACAGCTCCTCCAGGCAGCCGGTGCCAGTTCCTCACCATCCTAATTGTGAACAACTTCTTCCTTGCATCCAGTCTAAACACACCCTCTCTTAGCTTAAAACCATTGTTACTACACTCCCCTCATAAAGAGGGAAAGACTTTCTGTCTTTCTTCTAGATTCAGTCACCTCTTTTTTTCTCCTTCACTGAGGAAGATCTTTGCAACCTAGGTACCAAAAACTGAAAAGTTTGACAAGGATACCGTCATTACTTAGTGCTGCTTGAAGTTGCAATCTTGTTTCCCATTAAACACCATAGAAATAATCCTCTACAGTTCTATGTAATCTACATACAGAATTCAAGTTTTTCCAGCATTGGAAAATTAGCTTTCTGAAGTAATAACTTAATGCTGTAACTTTCTGAAGGTGCACTATATAATGCTTGCAAAACCACGTGAGACTAGTAAGACTTCAAATGACTTACTACTTAGCTTGACACCAGTGTGAGTACCTCTGGTCTATCATCCTCCTCATAAACCACTTAGCTAGAGATTGGGCAAAAGGGTACTGACCTTCAAGAAAGGCTAACAGTGCAGCTACTTCAGCTTTCAGTGAAGATGACTGAAGGCCAAACATCAGTAAGAAGTTATTCAAGCATTCTGGGTGTGGGATACACTGAGACACTGATATATTCTCAGACACACCAGCTGTTGGACTTCTATCTACTCAGATGCCAGGCTGGAAGCGAGGAAAGTTATCTTCCGGGATGAAGAATGCTCTGCAGCATTCACACCAAAAACCTTCTGACTTTCTTTGTGTCAGGAAATGAGCTCCATGAAAACACGGAGGTGAGCTTTTATCACTGAGAAGTACTGCATCAGTAAAATACTCTGCAAGTATGATTATCAGCGATGGACTCACAGCTACTTCAATGAAGATGAGAAATATATCTTGTCGCTTCTTTTTTTTTCCTTGAGAATATTGTTCTGTTATACCACTGGCAAAACAAATGTGCTCCAAGTTTCCTCATTCTAAATGGAGTCTTCTGCAATTCCTACCAAAGTATCACTGACATACTATTAAGCAACGCATACGTAACTTTTTTCCAACAATGGAAATGTTTTTTTGGACCATGTAAATATCCAGTTCTCATATTCATACTTTGAAATTCCTATGGAACATCTCAGATAAAACTAACATCTTTGTATTACTCCTTCAAATGGAGAACTCCCATTACAAGCAGTAGCTTCCAAGACAACACAACATTCTCTTAATTAACACTTAATTCTCCACACACGACCCATACAATTAACAATTAACAGACTGAATAAACTAGTTTGCAGAAGAACTCATACTTCAAAACAACATAAAAACAAAGCTATGCAAGTCTTCAAGAACTTCTCCGTTTTAACTATTAAGCTAGCTGGGTAAAATATTTATTATGCCGTTAAGAAAAACAGTCTTATTCCAGACATTAACTATCAGAAAGAAGATAGAGAAATCTTTACATGAACATAGAATAGACAATTCTTCTTACCATGATAACTTACCTATTGTAATACCTGCCTCCCATCATAAACTGGTTGTTTGCTGTTGGACATATTTTAAACCGCTGAATATTTTCACTGGTCCGAAAATAAAGTGAATAATCACCGGGTGTATTATCTGAAGGTCTCACAAGAAAACTGCACACTTGGCCAACTGAAAAGATTTCATAGCGTTAATATACTGTCTTTTTTTATTTTCTTTTGTAGTATTACTTAGAAGCCCTCATCAACTTCTATATATACCACCAAGAATTGCCCAGGAGTTGAAAAGCCAAGTTTCCACAGTGATCACTAATGAGATGTAGTAGAACAACCTTAATGAAGTTATTGGCTCAGCTGTAGATGGCAACCTTCCCACACAATGCTGTTAAAAATGCTGTTAATTCATTCTCAAAAATTAAGTTTTCTTCTTATACTTTAAGTATACTATTTTAATAGTAAGGGTCAGAAACCTTGACGTTTTCATTTCAGTATTTCCTCTTTGAAAAGTTTTGAGAAGTCTTACATTATGTTTTCTTTAGGTCTAAAACAATATTTTCTCCTGAGAAAGCCCTAATTTTCTTTTATACATGTATTAACGAAAAAGTATTTCATTATTTCAATCAAAATTATTAAATTAGCTGTACTTTAAAATTTAAATATATTTAATAATCATAGCCTTAAGAGTTTTCTTCCAGTGTAGTATTCTACTGCGGTAACAATCACAGCATTTGGTCAAATATATTCATATATTCACAAAAAAATCCCACAGCTTTTGTCATACAATATATATACAATGAATCTGTGCTCCTTAACTACCACTATGTGAGAAATACAAGTACCTGTCATCAGCAAATTGTAAGCCTCTTGTTTGGAGATCTTCCCATGGAACCATCTTAACAAAGATGAAGAGAAAAATTAGAAAGCAAGATCTCTTTTTTCGTTGTGGTGACATCCAAGGCTCTGGCACCTATGAATCGATCTTTATTTTAAAAGACCTAATACATAACAGATGAGATAAGATTATGCTACTCAAAGCTACTATTAACCGACAGCATGAAAAAGGTATGATTAACAGGCATGTAAGCTATTTTCAAGAAAAAATGTCCAACACATGGAGTTGATGTTCAAATCTCACTGCATTTAAATATTTAAAAACAAATTTAAAAAAACAAAAACCACTGAAATTGTAGCTAACTTAGTAGGCATTATGTGAAGTCAATTCCATACAGAAATTTAACTGAATCACAAAATCGAAGGCAAAAATAAGGAGGATAAACACCGCAAAATAAATAAATTAAAAAAAAAAAATTGACAGAAGTTGTGGAAATAGAAACTAGTTTTTTTTTGAATAAAAACTGTTTTAATGTAGAATCTTTTGAGTTCTGCAGAATTCCATATTCTAAGAAATTTCAGTAGCCTCTGCCTTGTCTCAGCCTGATATCAGCAATCAACAGAATGATGTTACATGACCATTCGGTTTATGTCTGGCACATCACATGCTACTAGTTAAGATTTATTTCTGTTCTGTAAAGGAAATCTAAAAATATGGCCTACACTTCAGTACATTTACATTGGGCAGGGTATGGAGTAGAAGGCTCTCTTATGCATTAAAAATGAGCTCTATTTCTAAACCTATTTTCTGTACAAGACTTAGAGGATGTTTTCTAGCTACTGGAATATTTGAAAAAATAATGTCACCCCAGAGTTCCTCTGAGTACAACAAATACCTGTAGACAGAGTCAACCTTCAAGCACTTATTACAGATTTCCTAGTAAACAAATAGATATTCCTGTATTTCTCAAAGCTCTCTACTGCCAAACTAACCAGCAGAGCATTATGAAAGAGTAGGCCAACTAAGTTTCAGTGACGTTCTTTGCCAATCACCCTCTAGGAGACTGCAAAGAGGGTAACAGACATAGAAAGCAGCAGCTGCAGTTATCGCAAGCAAATGCAGGACAGACAGCACAACTAAGCCTAGATATTTTCTGAAACTTGCTTTGGTCTGTACTACCGAAAACATATCAGCAGTTTGCTGTATCACTACCGAGTTAACTGTGAAATGTATCCATTCTAAAAAAAGTTTTCAAACACTGAAGGAAACCAAACAACTATCACACAACCTTTGGTTTTCACTTTTAAGTGTTACTGCGTTGAGATAACGAAGATAGGATACAATTATTGCACCATCATCCTTCTATTGGCATTCTGACTCCAGTTGAGCCTTTCTAAATACAGCTATCTCTAAGGCAAACACTGCCTTCACTCTACTGTGCATATTTTGGCTGAACATTATCATACAAGATGCATTGAAGATACTAACCCATTACCAATAGACATAACTATTATGAGACTTCAATGTCTATTTTCTATGAATCTTCAGCAGCTGAAACAGAAAAATATTCTAAGGCAAAAAATAAGCATCTTCTGTTCACCTTTCCAAAAGCCAGGAAACCTCATAGCTGAAGTTTATATTTTATATTTTAATAAAAAACAAAAAATCCTTACATTTTGCCTTCATGTGGATCTTCTTCTCTTCCCTAATGAGAAAATTGACATATTAAGTGCATGACAACAATACAGGTTAGTTCAGAAAATAAACTTCATAGGATAAGACCCTCTGTAGAAAAAAAATAAGAACAACTCTAGGATACTTTTGAACTAAAAGGGCTTAGTGCAATTCTAGGAAAATGAGTTTTCCTCTTCATTCTGTAAGTGGAAATTCAGCCAAAATATGTTCCTTGAGATAATCTTTTCTGTCACATTTCAAGTCCTTCTTTAAAGGTGACAAATTTTAAAACTCAGCTTTCCTAATGTTAATTTATATACTGATATAGAAGCCTACAGTTTAATATTCTGCTACTGCTGCCACATTATAACATGGATCACTGAGAAGCAGCTGCAAGTAATTATGCTATTAGCAAAAATACATAGACTTCACAAGAAAACATTGTATCAGGACTCCAAAGCAATGCTGGGATTTAAAAAAATAAAATAAAAATAAAAATAAAAAAAGCTCTTATTTATTTAGTATTTAAATCATCCTTTAAACCTTCTTTTCCCTTGCAGTAACTCAATTATCTGCAAGTCACCTGGTTAACCTCTTGAATTATACCTGTCTAGGTATAGTTAACTGATATGCTTTTTGAATATTATCCTTAAAAATTACTCATCTACTACAATGCAAAATTACATTCTGTACAGATTGTGAATAGCAAACAAAAGCCAAATGCAGCTAAATGACTAGCAGACTGTTTATCAAGACAGCTGAGTTTAGGAAACTACTTAGTAAATTTGCAGTTCCATTTATTTGTATTCCTCTGGACAATGTGTGAATAAGAGCTTTTTTAATACTGAGTTAGGCTTACAGGTCTGTTACACTATTTTAAAACAGATTCAATTACAAGGCTTAGAAAAGCACGTAACTAGAAATGAAGCAGTGTCACTGGCATAGATGTACTCCAGCATTTTATCAATTTATATATATACATATACGTGGTAAATACAATTTAAGAGACTTGAATATAAAATTACTTACCACTTCCTCTACCAGATCTTCTACAATAAGGCCTTGCTCATCTGTCCGAAGATTTGTAACCCACATCCAGCCATCTTCTAATTCATTATGGACAATAAACATGTCTCCTTTAAGGAAACTGAAGAGTTACAGTAAGAATAGAGTTAGAAACAGGCTTATAATAAAAACATTAATGAACACAAATAATTTTTGAGCATTATTTCAGCAAAACACTTGAGGTAAGTTGCATGTGAAAATATATCAACTGATATCAGAAGCATGTGCACACTTATTTTTCCTCACAGTTTAAGCAACTATCATACATGAATACTTGCACTTTGATTTACATTTAAAATCCATAGCATATTTCAGTTCTGTCAGCTTGGAAGAAAGTTAAACATGCACAGAACAGAAATAACACCGTAACAGTATTAGAAGATAGTAACATTTTTCTTTTATCAAATAAAGAACATAAAAACAATCAAATATGACATTAATAGTCTATATGAAAATAACATTTCTTACTCCTTAATACTGTTTAATAAACCTATTCTCATACAATGAAAACCTGTGAAGTATCAAGTATTTATGTTATATATAAGAACAAGTTCCATAGAATACAGAATAAGTTATTAGAACATCCATGCAATTAGCTACAAGAAAAGCATAAATAAGTAGCATTGAGATGCCCAAGGAAGCTTCATTACTGGAAAGTCTGGGTGAGCTGAGTGTTATCACAAACTCAGATCATCGGTGAACATTTCATAGCAGCATAACAGGACTTTTTACTCAAGTTAGATGATGAATCAGGGGTACAGGAAGTATCAGTTAGACAATGAAGCTCATTCATTAACTATAAATCTTGCCCAAACTTACATATCAATTTCAAAGATTTATCTCATTTGCTAACAGAAAAGGCATTCAACAGCACAAAGCAAACAAACAACAACAACAACAAAGCCTAATGAAACGGAATGAATTCAGATTGTAATGGACCCAATTTTTAAGAATGAGTGATTTCCAGTAAGCTGACAGCATCAGCTCTATTGCAAAGGGCAATGCAGGAAGTTAAGGCATGGCTGAAGTTAAGACAGGCTGAAATTAACCCTGCAATACTTAGAACTCGAATATCGCAGTTAATATTTACAAAAATTTAAGATAAGATTCATTCAAACAGCATCTTACAGAGTATGTTAATGTGATCTAGAATAAACTGAGAAATTTGGTTGCAGCTATGCCAGGAACAGAACTATTCTAACCAAGCACATCTCAAAGCACAGAACTCTGCATTTCATTTGTATCTTACAAGAGGAAGAAAAGGTATGATTTTCTAAGACTTGTACTATGACAGCAAAGTAGTGAAATGATTCTCTCCTGTAGTTTGGTACATGCAGTAAGACACTTAATGGACTCCAGTGATATTTTCATTTGCAATACCCATACACAGTTCCTATCAACTTCTCCTCTTAGGATATAATCATCTCAGTGCTGAAAACTATCCTAATGCTCTCGAAAGAAGTCAGACAGGACTGCACTGCAAGCTTTGGGATAAATACTGATGCTAATGAGAATACCAAGGAAATAAAGGATATACTATTTTCTCTTTTTTTAGATATTAGTTCAATTTGATGGAATTTACAAAGATCATCAAGCCCAACTGTACCTTATGTCAACTGTCCCAAAACTAAGCGAATTCTCAATTTAATTGGAATATTAAATCAACTCATGGTACCAAGATTAGAATTAAAAACTCTTTCAAGCCATCTCATTTTTACAATAATATATAAATACATCCGAAATCTCAAGAAAGAAAAACTATCAATTCCAAATAACTAGCATATCTTCCTCGTTAGGATATGGGACTGTTGGTTTTGTTTCCTCCTTACATAGCACATAACGAAAATGCAAGACAATCAGTGTATAGACAACCCCTAAGAAATAAAAGAGATCTAACTGCTAGAAAGGAAATGAGTAAATGTAATAAAAAAGTAAAATGTTAAGATTCCAGGAAATCATACATTTAAATATCATTCATTCACTACATAATTTTTGAAGGGGGAAGGGAAATTAGATGGGAAACAAAAATAATTCTCCCACTATACTAAAAAAAACACTCAGTCAAGTTCCTACAAAATATATGCCGTAACATTAAAGAACAAGGGATTTTTTTTTCTGTTTTTAACACTGTTCCATTTTTTCTTATTTCAAAAAAGTCACTAAACATGCTATTCTTAAATTTCTGAGTAGTCAGAACTCACATTTTGTTTCTAGTAATTAGGACTGATGTGGCCTCACTTACCATTATTAGCTCCTTCTGTAGGCAGTTCAGGAAAAAAAAGCCTAGCACATTTAGCTCTAACACTCACATGAGACACTTTTGGATAGGACCCTTCCACACACGAATCTACTCTCTTGAAAATGTAGAGCTTCTCAAATCTTACTTCAGAAATGCAACATTACTTTCTACATTACATTCTAGTTCTATCAGCCTAATTCCCTTACAATTAATACAAGCAAGTAGACAGAGAAAAAAAAATGTTACTGCTATATCCAACAACAAAAGACATCATCCTTTAATCTAAACATGTATTAAGTCTATGTGACTGGAAAAAAAAAACTTGTTCATCTTGCACATTAATATATGTTTTAATCATTAGTATTTATAAATACTCTGAGAGATTCACAACTTCCTTTTATTAATACATACCTTATTTCATCTGTTTCTGGCACTTTGGTGTAAGGCAGAATTGCTCTAACTCTCCTCCTGTCCTCCACAGGCTACAATTTAAAATGAGAGCAAAGATAACACTTTCTTGTTATTTCTCTCCCCAACATGACAGAGCATTTGAAGAAAGGACTTGTAACAGTCATTTATAACCCTCCTGTCCATGAGATATTTTCAAAGCTCAAAACTGCTACGAAAAACACAATACAGCTGGCTTCTAAAGCTCTCAGTTTATTGATCTTTGAAGCATTCTTCCATTTACAGGAACTTATATAAGTTTAACTATCAGAAACACCTTTGTTTAGGAACATAGTTTGCATGGTTTTAATCTCTGCTGTAAGAAAGAGCACTTGAAAGAAGACTCGCTTTCAGAATCCCTTGCTATCTAAAAGACGATTATTTAGAAATCTGTTAGATACACAATACATCATAAACCAAGAAGTTATTTACATTACTAGACAAGAACTGCACACTTTCTTGTTATCTCATCACTGACAATGTCATTGCTACTTTCAGAGATAACAGTAATATGTAATCAGAATGCACTTACATATTCTTTATGTTCACCATATGGTCAAGTATATGTGGAACTAGACGAAGCTTTTCACAGAAATCTATGAATGCTGACTAAAGGCATTTAAATCAACGTCTCTTAAAAATATTACTATAAAAATGTTACTACTTGCCTCTGGAGGTGCTACTGGAAATAACAACTTTTCCCCCTTCAATAAACAGGACACATGACTGTAATAACCAATTAGGTCTGAGAGTGAAGCAAAGCGACGTCCACCGATGTAATAGTCTCCACACATGGCAATAATTCTGTTAGTTAAAAAGGGAACCATGACATAGGAAACTTTTTGACTACGAACGTTTTTTTCCACTTTTTTTCTTTTCAGAAAAGGTTTTAAAGCTGTGTCTATATTTAGTAAAATACAGTATTATAAGATCTCTACAAACAGATATGGAAAACACAATTAATGGGTATTTTGTCAAAAAATACTGATAAACATCAGAGGAAACACAAATACTTCAAAACTGCAAAGGAAGCATATAAATGCTATTTATGAAGACTAAATGAAATTTCACATTAAAAAATGTACTTAATAGTGTCTTGGAAAACTGACATAGTGCATTAGTACACACAACAACATTATTATGCATGTCACAGAGGACACACGAAAGTATCAAATTATTTTAACAACAAATGAATCCACCTGACTACAGAATGCTGAAAGCTGAAATACCTTCAAAAAGTTACTACCTTGAAGCTTAGTACCCATGCTAGAACTTAAGAAATTAGTCTGAAATGGAAAAATTAAAGGTATCTACTTATTCTCAAAGATTTGCTACTTGACAAAGAAAACCTTTGCAGCAGTTTAGTACAACAAAATTCTTACAAGACTGTCCTATCAAAATTGGAAATTATCATCTGTATTCTCATTGCTATTCAATCAAATTCTAAAAGCAGACAAATAACTGACCTAGGTAAAAGGGTTAATGTCATTAAAAACATTCCTTTTGTGCTCAAGAATCAATTGTAAAACTAAAGAAAGACGTAATTTGCAACAAACAGCAGTTTTGACGAGACTATCAGAAGAAAAAAAATCGCAAGTATGTAGATCAATGGCATCAGGTAGACCTGAATTTTTCCAGCAGTGCACAGACCAGACAGCAGTCTAGAGTAATAGCTCACTCATCCTGAAGTGTTACCTGGAAAGTAATAGGGAGCTGGGAGAAGACAGTGGCACAGAGACTGAGCAGCTCACTTAGTTACACAGTGAAAACATTCCTCGATATAAACATCACTACTTCTGTAGAGCTAAAAAAACATCACTGTCTGCTTTGTGTTTTGTTTAAATTAAATCTGCAGCTGCAGTTTCCAATAAAATGTATCATAAGTAGAAAAAAATATTCCTACTTTTCTCCTGAATTCTGGTTTCAGAGTGTCAGTTGTTTTAAAAATCTTCTCTTATGTATACCTCCACAACCAATGTCTAAGAATACATACTACTATTGATCATTTGATAAAAATATGCATTAATAAACTCTAAGAAATTAAGAAACAAGTAATTACCAAACAGAGCATATTTTGCTTGTTAAGAAAAATAAAATAAGAGCTCATGTTAATTCTCTTTACAGTTTCCACAATGGAGACAAATTATCTTAAGGATATTTCATAGTAAATTACAGTAGAAGTGTTCTACTCTCCGTTCTCTTTTTTAGCTTTGGGAACAATTCAAAAGCAAAAACAAATTCAACTGCCAAGTAACTCATCCCTCATCCAAGATGAGTACACTACTTACCTGCAATTGCTTTTTGGACATTATCTCCATTTTTTAACAGGTCACTATTTTCACACACTATAAATCTTTCAACTCAGTCAGTTCTTTGAACTAAATGATTTTCTCCGACACAATACCATAATGCATAAATAAAGGTGAATCTTCAGAAATGAAATCAGTTAAACATATTTAACTCCACTTTCAGTGATACAAGAATGTAACTAATGACTTAGATCTTTTGGCATATTTTCTGCCAGTTGCCTCACTAAGTTACTAAATAGTTAAGGTTCTAATTATACTGCTGTGTTTAATATTACTAATTAAAGCATAAATGGAACCCGTCTTCAAAACACAGAGCCAATAACTATAGAAAGCCTTCTGTAATCTCACAAAATCCAACAGGAAAGACAAATATAAATATTTCCTCCCGAAATTCTTGGTATCAATCAGTAACTCACCGACACTACTGTGAAAAAAGTTTAAACAAATTGAGATGCTATCCATCAATCATGTGGTGCAAAATCATTTTAACCTAATGCTGATCTTTCACTTTTACTGTGGAAAAGAACACTTTTTGGAAAAAAATGGAGGAAGATTGTTTATCAATGAAGATTCACTCATTTCTAGTAGGTTGCAATTGGCAAACGAGCTCTGATGAGAAGAGCACTTTTGCTCTTTGGAGATTCATCCCCATATTTGCTTGAAAGTACTTAAAAACAGTATTTCTGAGTACAGTACTTGTCTCTCTCTTAGTAAAGAGAAAACACACACTCAGCAAATAAATGAAATTTTAAATAATATATCCAATCTCTGAAGCACGGTTATCAACAGACAAACAAATTTGCTTCAGATAGTCATATTTTTCTGTGTTTTGGGGATCTTGGAATGAAAGATTTAAGTTCTCCATAGAACTTTCTTTGTGTAATTGGAAACCATGAGAGACCATTTTCAACCTGCAATGCCAATATTCAAGTGGATGAGGTTAGCTTCAATAATCTGAAGCTTAAATAAAAACAGTGCAGGACTCTAGAACAACACTAGAAAGCCAGCATTAGTACAGTATAATTTTTTCCTACTGCTAGGCAAGAACCTCCTCCTCAAGCATTATCTGTATAGCTGAGAAGTCAAAACTGTTAGTTCAGGTGACAGGATGCAAACATGACATACTGTATGCGTGTACTGTGTGCATTTAAGAGAGCTACAGGCTTGTGTCAGTGGTAGATCAGGACCTATGAACTACATTTCATCACACAGCAAAAACTCCTTACATTTTTTAAGTCACGCACATAATGGCTTAGATGGTGGTATGTTGGATAATTCCCTCTTTCATGAGTTAGAGAATTTACTTTGCATTTGTCGCTTCTATTAATTTCACTCCTGTCAAAGGTTTACTCTGCTCCCAAAGAAACTTGCAATTTGGCCTACATTTTTCTTATTTGCTTTCCTGTTTGGTGAAAATGAACATTACACTGTAATACTTCATATGTTAACTAGCATTCAAGCTTTTCTAAGCAGACAACTCATTTAAACTAAAGAATAAATGAACTGACTAACATACACAGCTTACTAATGTTGAAATAATCCTAGTTAAAGTTTGGATAAAGGACGATTTGTTTCTGGAACAATTAATTCTAACACAGGCTGAAAATTGTTTCAAGCAAACCCTTATTACGTACATAATCACTTCACTTATTATTTATTCCTAAAATTTAAGGAGGCAATCAGATTTCTTAGTACTTTAACATTTAAGTATGCCCTGCGAGCTGAAATGACAACTGAAGACCAGATCCGAAATCATCTTCATAGCTGACTAAGAAAATCTGCATGTTACTTTAAATCTGTTCACAACAGCAGAAGACAAGCATCTCTCTTCTGATGCTAGGTTTCCTGCAAAAGGATTTTTAAGTAGCATACTTCAGAACAACAAAGGGCAAGTTAAAAAATATAACATAAAATAAAAAGTAAAAAATATTCTATTAAAATACAATGTTTGTCTGCTGGTATAAGACAAGTATAAGACAAAAAGTAAATAGATTACAGTAATTTAAAAGAAAACATTTTATTCTCACCTAAAGTGATTGACATTTGTTTTACTAAGGAATGAAAGCACAAATGAACCTGGTCTCCGATCACTTTCTCGAATAAGGTAACTGCCAGGTTTTCCTGCCTGTCGAAGACGTTCTTCTGCAATTGTTCTGTCAAGCTTTCCATGATACCACCTGAAAAAAAAGAAAAACACGTCCTCAGAACATAGAAGTTTTTGTTTATTCTTCTAGAACAGATCTGTGAAGCTAAAGAAAGCTCTCAGAGCTGATGTAACTGCAAGCTCATTTCAAAATATACATATATTTATTGTATACTTCTGCACGTGACCTCTCAATTTACTCATTTCCCATAAGAGCTTCTAGGACAACACAGATTTTAGATCACCTGTTTTGCCAAATAACTCATATTCTGAATGAACTCGAGGCAGAACTCTATATGTCATCTTTTTCCTCCTCCCTGATTTGCTTTTTTAAAACAGAATCAGAGACGACATCCGACTTGAAGACTCTTGAATTTTAATATAAAATGAAGCCTGTGCCTCATTTCAGGCTGGGGTTGTCAAGTGTCTGTTCTCATCCCACACACATTGATATATCAGCAGCCTGAGTCAAATAGGACTGATAATACACACCAGACCACTGATCTGGCCCAAAATAGTTCTTCCTAAATCATAATTCATGCCCTAACAATTAGAAGCAAGTGAAGATACACAGCAAATCACAGCGTATAAAACAAGACAAAAGAGCACTTCAGTCTGTAAGGTAAAAATAAGACAGATAACAGTGAAGCATTTGTCAGCTTTACTTGAGTTCTTTGACCTGCATAGTTTCCACCAGAACTCTCTATCCTACATGACTTAGTATTGGGTTTACACATACATAAACACATACACACACAAAAAAAAAAAAAAAAAGAAATGAAGAGGACAATTAAAATAAAAAAGTGGTGCTCTCATCTCCTTACCAAAGAAACATATCTATGCCTTTTAAAATGTTGCAGTATGTTCTAGAGCTACATAATACACTAATTTATTAGGTCTGCATCCATCAACTAACAACGCTTAGATTCAGCCTTCGATTTCTACACTCAGGGAAACATCAGTTTTCACACTGCCACTGTCACACAGTAATAAACACCCACTTACTGATTCTGACAGACATACCTGAGCAGGTAAGAGTTATAAAAAAATGAATTTTGGAACGGATAATGAAAATTACCTTTAAAGAAAAACAAAACAAACCCATACCGGCGGGCTGTTGGTAAAATCTAGCCAGAAACATTTGCTCTATGAAACAGAAGCAAAAGCAGAGGTTTTCCATGAGGGCAGCTTTTATCAGAATGCAGATCAGATGGACTCCACAGATAAGCATCACATACTCGAGGAGCAGCAGTACCCCTGCAGACACTGTTCGCCCTGCAAGGCCGTATTTTTGCTGGTATAGGTCTCCACTGCTTCTCTTCCTCATCCTGATAACAAGCTAAACCAGAAAAAAAAAATGCAGCTTTGTCTGCACGCCCGCGCAGCAGCTGAGGCTCCAGCAGGCCAACCAGGCTGCAGAGCCGGTGTCTTGCTCACCACATTCCAGAGCAGCATGGCCTTGCTGGCAGGAACTGCCAGCTTACAAACAGCCTGCACACAAGTGAATCGCACTGCTCCATCTGAGAGCCCTCTGTGGAACTAAATCAGGACGGTCTGTCTCAAACTACATAGGACAAAATATTCAGCTCGTCAGTGTGGCTTAAACCCTGTTAATTACAAGCATGCCACAACCTGGCTTTGCTCTTCTGGACAGACTGGCTTTCTGAAAGTAATGAACTCCCAGGAGACCCAAGGAACTTTTCAGATCAAGAAATTATTTGAAACCAACATTCCATGAAGTCTATTTTAAACTAACAATGGGCTCACTCAGCTTTTATTTGTTCCTACTTATCACCCACTTAAGAAAAATAATCTCAGCTTCTTTGAGAGATGCATTATCTTTTGGTGCCAAACTTAAAGGCACATTTTCAAAATCTGGACAGTCTGGTGCTAATAAGAAGAATACGAACGACTAACGAATTTCTTAGGAAAACAAAAATGCATGATTACTCAAAAATTAAGTGTTCATCTTTTGAAATGGAGTGAGATTTCTCACAGTAATGGTCAGCAACACAATGCCAACCTGGATGGCAACACTTCAAGGCCAGGAGTTCTGAACAAAGAGGACACCCTCGCAGCTGTTGCCCTGCATTTAACTACCAACTGAAGGTAATGTGCAAATGCCAGTAGAGCAGACTGTATACACAGCAGTGATAACAGAAAACAGCGTAAGCGATATCCTCAGGAAGCCTCTGCAGATAGCACACATCTTCAGAAAACAGGATATAGACTGAAGTACAAGCTTCTGAGATACCATTACAATAAGCAGAACGCTTGTTGGGAAACAACTGCATTTTTCCAGACACTGAAGTTTCATCACTAAAGAAACACTTTATTCAAGCAAGATAGAGTGGAAGAGCGCCGACAGAGTATGTTTTTAAAAGCACATCTTATACTTTACCCAGGTATCACTTGACCTCCATGAAGAGGTACTCTGCAAATTTTAATCAAATTTTAATTTTAATCGGAGTTTAACAGTAACGTGAGTAACAAATATTTTACAATATCATCACAGTTGATCTCAATTATCTTTTTTGGTATGTATCTAGTGGTATTATCTTTTTTAAAAAATGCTTCCTAAGGTATAGGTTGGTTTTGTTGTGTTTTTTGTTCGTTTTTGTTTTTGCTTTGAAATACATCCACAGATCCTTTTTCTTTCAACTTTAACTACTGTACCAAGTACAAATTCATACTAGTAAAAAATATCATAATTTACGGTGTGATATCAGTTATAAAGGAACAACCACAAAGCACACAATGCTATCTGAAATAAGTACAACAGAAACAACCAAAACTGTGTAACCAGTCCTACTCATTGCAGTTTCATCAGAGAATAAAGAGTATAGGATGACCTGAAGCACAGGCGAGAACCTCCGACTTTCATCCTCAATCAAGCATCTTCATGAATCTTGAGTTCAGTTTCTCCAAAACGCACCACTGAAAACCCATGTCTGCTTCTTGGGAGGCTCTGCAACCCTGGGAGCTTTACAGGTCACAATAACTTCAGCATTCTGCAGCCTAGCTTAATGTACATGAAACCAGACGCAACATTTAAGATCTCTTATTAGCAAACACCCTCTTCACAGGTCTAAAACTGAGTCTGACCTGCAAGGCTCATTAAGGTTTGGATTGAAAGGTATCAAGTGCAAAAAACTGTGCAGCTGTTCCTGGACAAAAAGTTGTCCCTCTGGCTGAGACTCTTTACTGCTTATGCACTCAGAACAGTAATTCACTACTATTCAGAGGCACACTCTTCACCATTGCCAAAGGTGAGACCCCTACCACTGCTAGTCAGTTACTTCTGCTTCCTTGCCTAATCTCATCTAGGAACGCTTTTCTTTTCAACATTACGTTTCTAGTTCTTTAAATGCTAATAATATGCTCTTTTATTTTTTACTTTGTGTGTGTGTATGTGTGTTTGAGTTAACATTATTAAGCAACACTAAATCAAACAACAGTGATCTGACAATAGATGTCTGTAAGGCATGAAAAGAGAAAATATAAGTAGTCCTGTCACAGAAGGTTATGGAGTGATTCAACTACAAAATGTCTTAGCAGATTTGGATCATGACTTCGGTTGCTGTTTCCATGACCAGCTGTTTAGGCACTGCTGTAACAGTCTTGTTACCCACACCATGACCTCTATTTTAATTCTAAGAGATTATCAATTAAAGACTTACATGTTTCACAAATGTCTGATGCTGTGCAAGAAAATGCTTCCATGTGTTAGTTTAAATCAGAAACAGTATATTCAAAACTCCAGCCCTATGAATCATGATCTTAGTTACTGCATGCAGACAAGGAAAACATTTCATCATCACAAGTAGCTTCTATAAAGACACAAGCACCATCCAGACAGCTACACAGGAGAATGCTGCTGGCAGTGCAGCCACAGCAGAGGAGCCAGCACTGCCACTTGTGGCCAGCAGAAGAGCCCAGCCATTCCCTACATAGCACAGAAGAAGCAGGGCAGCAGACACCCAGTCGCACCCGTCTCATCAAACCTAACGAACACTTCTTTCTGGGAGCAGCAGCCTAAACAAGCTGATGATACAGTAACAGGACTTCTGCTACAAAGTCCAACCAAGAGACAGGCTGCATAGCCATGCTGCCATCTGGAAGGAGACAGCTGCTACTGTGTGTGGAAGCATGACACATTGTTCAACCAAGTACTTTTATTTGCATATTTCCTTTTTAAATGCAAGAAAAGCAAATGCAGATTTGTTGTTCCATTCAAGCATGGTGCTGTTACAGCACGTTGCAGTTTTAACTTGGAAACAAAGGAGACCAGGAAGAGGGCAAAGCAGGAAAAAGCACTGAAGGAGCGCAGAAGTACTTTTCAGCAACTTGGTAGAAATGAGGATACAGATAATAGCTGGAGATCTCCCTGCTTCCACTTAGAAACTTCTTACAGCACAGAGGAAAATCCATCATCAAATGTTTTATCCACTTCACTCAGAGCTCATCTTAGCCACACACCTTGCTGCTACAACAGAATCCAGAACAAATGGAGGATTTCTAAGAGACGTGGTCAGAACTCCCTTTCCTAACAATATTCAATCAATGGTTTAGTACTTTTTACACATTACAGACTCTTGCTATCACCACCAGAGACCACGTGAGCTGTGCTCCCTTTGTAAGAAAAAGAGAGCAAAAATATGATTACCTGAGACTAGGAAAATCCTCAACTTCAAATGGCACAGCAATCTCAAGGAGTATCACGGACACAGATGAAATCAAAACCATCAAGAGATCTCGCACTCATTTATCCTATTCCATTAACAACAACCTCTCAAACTTTCCATTCTTGGTAATAAACAGCTTCAGACCTAACGCTTATATCCACTGTTTAAGTCTCCTTTCAGACTTGCCAGTTCCTCACAGTTTGAAGCACATTCTTAGCGTTACCATTTTCACCCTGATGCTGCCTTTTAACACCTTATCCTCCATTTGTCAGATTCATAAGGCTGCACAGTATGTAAAGTTGTACTACTTCCTTTATATACTATTTGCAAAGATTAAGGAGTTTCACTCAGATCTTTATAAATTCACTGCCTAATTCTGCCGTGCTAAGTCTATCACTCCATAGTCAGCAGTTTATGACAAGGTCTTTGCGTTTCTCAGCAGCACAAAAAAAACTTCCTGCCTGAGAAAGCTCTGCAAACATGGATCATTCGCTCCACTGGATGTTCCTGTAAAATACTGGAAGGAGCTTAAACTAACGTGAAGCCATGTAGGTGTTCTTTGTCCAGCATGCATGAAACTGGACTGTTTGGTACTCTTGTGGGTTAACTAAGGGTTTTAATCCCTTTTGCACACTCCTGCATTTTTGTACACAGAGGTAGAATGCATGTAAGCCTCACGAAGAACAAATCTGCTTGACTGTTCCAAACCTCTTTATAAGCAGTTAGTAGAAACCAAAGCGATACTGCTCTTGAAGAGTAGGAATGAAGCAACAGACATCAGTCCCACAGCAAGACTTGCACATACCGCCCAAAGCCTCTAAAACACTAATTGAAGAGCATTTACCAACTGCGGACTGGGAAAAAAAAAAAAAAAAAAAAAAAAAAACAGCCCCAACAAAAATCTCAGTACATCTTAATACAAAGACTAACCAAGGCCGAAAAAAATGAAGTAAGCTTACATTCAAAAAGCAATAATTTAAATAATTTCATTAAGACAAGTTCTACAAGTTTCATATTTTAAGGATAAACAGTGTACTTTTAATATGACAGTGATATGACAGCAGTATAACAGTAAACAAAATAAGGCAAAGGAGTATTTCCAACCCTACCTAGCACTTACTAAAAAGGACACTGTCTGCTATTTCCTTTTTTTGCAAAAGCAACCAATAAACAAGCGAAATATAGCTAAATACACTGAAAACCAGTTTGCATTTTCTTAGCAAAAGGTCAGTTCAGATGTGAATTCAGAACTTAATGCAGCTTTTTGCAAGAAGTTTCTCATTTTTAGTAAAAGTTAGTCACTTTTTCATGCTTCCCACTTGTGCCTTCTGGTCAAAGAAAGGCCTTTTTATGTTTAAACTAAGAGTAATGTACAGAAACAACATCAATATTGTTATGCAAATAAATAGATACTCTTTGACTACAACTAATCAATTTTTAGGATAACAATCACCTTTTCTGTCAATAATTCCACAAAATGCTTCCATAGTTCCTTAACTCTCCTCTTCCCTCCATGCATCTTACCCTCTCCTGCATCCCGACTTCAGACATTCTCATCATTCTTTTATTTTCTGCCAGCTTTGCTCAGAGTCATCACTAACTGTAACAAAAACTCTCTGCCTCCTAGTGTCAAACCTTTGCTTTCACCTCTAAGCCAGCATTACAACTCTGGCCTAGAGCCCAAAGGAACCAGGCACAATTTTTGTTCTGTGCTTCACTCTCGCTTTGCCTTTCATGCTAGAATGTTTCCCTGCTTCTTGCTCATGGAGAACTGTTGCTCTAAGGAGAAAACCCTGGCAGCTGTAGACTTTCAAGCTAGGAGCAATGGATAAAGTAAAAGATGTCCAATGCCTCCCACGTACAATACGAATGACAGTGGAATACAGTCATTAGCATACAGTCCATGCAACCGCTGAACCTAACAGTATGACACCAAATAATCCGTGTAGAGCTAAGAGAAAACAGGATCTGCTTCCAAAATGGCATTACAAAGCAAGTATAAAAGAGGCTATGCTATGTTTTGGAAGAATGTGAGTATTTCATACCTGTATCTTTGAAACATTACAAATGACAATAAAGATATCCGCAGATTCTTAAACTACACAAAAATCTCTCAAAGGAAAAGTCTCGTGAAAAGTGACTGAGAAACAGCTGTGGTTTGAACAACTTAATGTCTGCAATTCACAGTATTCTAGATTAACAAAATACCCAAATATGAATCCTGTTATTTATTAACAGATGGACATGTAGAAAACAAACTGATTTACTTTTGTTCTTGTATTTCATACACAAAAGGTTACTGCAGTTCATATATAAAACAATAATACAAAACCCTGTAAGCCAGAGACAAAATATCCTTTTGTGCGTGCACTACGTGTGGGTCAGCATTTATATATATATATATATATGCATAATTTTACAGGAAACAGGTGGACTTAAAACAATAATAGGCCAAATATTTTAGGGGAAAAAAAAAAAAAAGCTTAAATAAATCCTCACAAAATTACAGGATTCTTGAGCTGATTATCAAAGACTGACTAAACCCCCATGGCTTCTCGAAACTACTTCAGGAAAGAAAGCAGTGTACTCTACGAGGGGAAGTTCACAGAAGGAACCCTTGTGCAAGTATCCCCAAGTAGCTACAGATGAGACAAATCATATAAACACTGCTGCTGAGGCAATGGCAACAATCTTTAACAGAAAATCAAAGCATTGCAAATACTCCCGTGAAGTTGCAAAGTCATGTTCTTCAAATACATGCAACTAAAATATCTCTACATTAGCATGTAGACTCCAACCCAAGGAAAGTTTATACTTAGAAAAAAATAAAATAAGCGATCACTTGAGGATGGTTCAGTACCACTGTTTCAATTCAACAAAAATGAAAATCCTAAACAAAGAAATTGAAACTTGAAGATGATATATCACCTTTTTTGGAGGGGAAGGGGAGGGGGCGGGGGGGCTTGATTACTAATGGTGGTCTCACCATATGGGGCAGCTCAGCACCAACATGCTGTTCTTGTACTCCGCAGAAGGAGAAAATGAAATGAAAAAGATAAGCTGAGCCATGAACAGAGATCACTCAACTAGCTGCCATCACAGTCAAAACATACTCAGTATAGGATGGCTAACGCAATTTATTGTCTACTGGTAACAGATCTGGGCAGTGAGAACTAAGAGCAAGTCAAATACATCTTCCTCCTACTCAGCCTTTCCTACCTCCTCCCACTGGACAGCAGATGGGAACAGGGAATGGGGGCTGCGGTCAGCCTTCACTGCTTCATCTCTGCCTGCCCTCCATGGTCACTGTACTCTCGTCCTCCACTAAAACGTGCCTGGATCTTTCATGTTTATTTACCAACAGTGACTTCTATACAGCCTTTGAAGTACACCAATTAAAGTAATAAAAAGATAACTTGAAAGGAAAGGGTATATATGTCAAGCAAACTAAATAAATAACTAAGCAGCACTTTGAACTACCTTAGATTTTATTTAAAAAGCAAACTCTTGAGCTTTTACAGAAGAAATTAGATTTGTCTACATAAAAAATAATGAAATAGTCTATTTATTCTCCTAAGGATTTTCTGTATTTTAAAGCCTTTACTATTAGCTAACATCACTGAGGTGATTTCAGAGTACTTCAAGCAAACAAGTCTCCTAACAGACATCTTCAACTGAATAATCAGCATATTTATACAGAATCATAGAATCGTTTAAATCATCATTAGGAAATGACTACCGGGGATCATCTGGCTTTCCTTCCACCCTGTCCTTCAAGCAGGTCAGCTATAGCAGTCTGCTAAGTGCCACAGTCAGGTTACAAGCATCTTCAAGGATAGAGACTTAATCTTTAAGGCATTCTGTTGCATATTCTGACTAACACCAAGGTTAAACAGAAAAAACAAACTTGTTATCTGCATTCAAGTGTAATTTCAAGTTTTTAAATGTTTCCTACATCCTCCTGTCCTGGCAGCATGCAGCGAAGAGAGCTTGGCTCTCTTATTTTTGCTCCCTCTCATCATGTATAAGATGGATAAGATGTTCCTGAGACTCTTCTCCAGGCAAAACAACCCAAGCCATTACCTTGGTAGTCTTGCACTAGACTTGCTAGTGTCAGCATGTGTCTCCCTTCTACAGGGAACCCAGCACAGCACCTTAGATGAGACTCAGCAGCACTAAGCAGAGGGGAAGACCACCTCTCCAGATATGTGAACAGTGGTTCTTGTAATGTCACCCGAGACACCACTGATAACCTTTTTTTTTTTTTTTTGCCACTAGAATACCTGCTGTCTGTCAGGACCACTTGGTCCTGATGCTGCTGTGAGGAGCTGATTTGCACCCCATCACACTCCTGCATGTACAAGTGGTAATCCTCGTAAAGGACAGATTATCATTTCCTCTGCTGAACTTCAAGAGGCCCCCATCACTTCAGCTCATGCACTGGATGTACCAACCTTTTGGTTTTGTCATTGTCTGTGAACTTCCTGGGAGTGCACGCTGTCCCAGCACTGCAGCCAATAACCACAACAGTAACACTATGGGCTCTGGAGTACAACCTGGGGAACACCTGCCTTCAACTTATTTTCATGTCACTGACCACCAAGCCCCCTTGGCCCAACTTCTAAGTTGGCTTTTCAACCCACTAAATTTCAACTTACCTAGCCAGTATACTGCTAACTTATCTGCTATATGCTGTGGGAGACAATGATAAAAGTCCTACTAAGGATGACATAAACAACATTCACTAAACCTCCTCCTGCATGCACCAAGCCATGGACCTCACTGTAGAATGCAATCTGGTTGGTAATGTTCAATATTCCCCCCCGAAATCCGTGCTGACCACTATCCATTGTCTGCAATACAAAACACAACGTAAAGACAGAATCAAGTGAAAACAAACTTTTCTTCCATTCTAGACGGAAAGAGCAGACGTTTCAAGTAAAAAGTAAAGAATAGTAAAGGCTGTCTGCACACACATTAAACAGGATAGGGAATCTGACAAACATTTAAATGACACATTTTATTGGTGCTGAACATACTCTGGAGGAAGGCAGAGGAACGCAGCATCATTTCACTGGGATACTTCTTTGAAGCACAGGGATCGTGTTAAAACATGATGCCTCCTACGCTGCCTACCAGTGAAAGAAATTCCAAGATTTCTTTGTTTAACTGTATTAAAGGAGAAAGAAAGATATGGGATAAAGTGGTAAACTAATGCAGGAGTATGATAACAGATGGGATCCACATCTGAAGAGACTCAAACCCGCATCAGCAAATTTGCGCTTCTCCCCATTGCCTTTTAAAACAAGAAAAAGAAAACATTTAAACAAGAAAAGATGAAGGAACATGGCACATGCTTCTCAATAGGACAGGCCAGCAGATGAAGTCAGTCAGCCTCACAGTAATATTCTGGAAATTGATATATGACAAAATATAAACAAAGTATAAAGAGAACATTCAATCTGTAGATGAAACGACACTATCTTATAACGAGAAATACAAAAATTCTTTGTCAAACCAGCATCAAATGCTGTTCTACTTTTGTTTCTCCTTACCTAAAGCTTCTTTTTATATACATATCTATCACGTCAGTTTACTTACTGCTTTGCTTCCTTTATATGGTTACATGCAATTCTGCTCTGCTGCTCTTAAAATACACTGAAGACAGCATTCCTTATACTACACATCTAGCCATAACCAAAACTTCTTCAAGTCTATTCTGTAAGCAGATAATTCAGTACACTAATCAACCACTCTAGATGATCAATTTCTTTATCACTTCATGCTCCCTATAGAAGGTAAAAACCTCATTTTTTGAAAGAGGGTAGTTTAGCCACTACCTTAACAATAACAGGAATGGAACCTCTAAAGTGAAGTCACATTTCACCTCATATCTGATGTTTTTACAGTATCTATCTAAATATGCCAACATTATTTCCCCTAGGTTTTCACAGCAACAGATTTATTCACTGGCATGGAAAATAATTCTTAACCACTATTCTGGAAACAAATGAAAACAAAAAAATCATGTTATTTTCCTATTAGTTACCCAAATAAACAAATGTTGCACAGCTCTGGACCTGCCACCTTTGACAGACTTACCTGAAGAATGTAGAATTCACTCTACATTCGGACATAAAAATATTATTTCCTGCAATCCTTGCTTGTATACTGCCTCCCTACCCATCTCTCCATTTTCAGCTGTACCTCACTAATATATTGCCTGAACAGAGAGTCTAAAGATATACCTGCTTTGGGGAAGCTCTTTTTTTAACTAGATAGTATTTTGACATTTTGTTGCATTTTGTAACATTGTTAGCTTTCAATTTCAACCGATTTCCATTTAAAAAATGTTAATCATTGTATACAAAACACTATATAAAACTGTTAATTTTGATGAAATACCCAGTAACTGCTTCTGCTGCCTTAATGGAACAAAGATATCCCAACTGATTTTGCTAACTAAGACTTTAAAGACCTAAATGTCTAAGCTAATTCACATATCACTGGTTTATTACTAAATTAAGTAGCATTCACTAATTTTGAAGGCCAATCCCTTGCAGCATTTCAGATCTCCATCAACCTCTCAGTGTGCTTTGCAGATGAGGAAAAAAAGCAGAGAAAAACAAAGAACAAAATAACACAGAATTGCCCATTTAGCATCCTGTGCTTCCCACCCAGTATTAAACTACAACGCAAATATGCCTCTGCTGTGCTCCAATGTAATGGAAAACCACACACGCACGCTGAACAGACAAGTCCTGAGTCAACTTCTCTCAGTATCAAAGAAGATGAACACCAGTGCTATATGGAAATTTTGAGTTTTTGATTACAGAGAGCCTGTTACATGCTGACAATGTCCTTCCAGTGCTAGAAAATCCAAGAAAACTCAGTAAGAGAAGACATGTTCCCCTTTTCCTTAGGCGTGGAAAAGAAAAGACACTAAGTGTACTTATTAGGTGCCTGCTATCAAAGATGAAAATATCCTGACTACTCCAAGTAATCTCTATTTACAGCATCCTGATGGGAAGCACAGAACTTTACATCTGTTTCATTTCCCATCATGTCAAGTACACAGTGTTCAAAAACTTACACAAAAAAGTGTGTCATCTATAACTGTTCTGTGGTCCCAAATTAGCAAACAGAAAATTCACTCGGATTTACTTATTTACTTTGCAAAGCAAATTAGCACACGAAAAGGCTACAATATTGTGCTCAGGTTTATACAAAAAGCTTTGTTTCATTTCAAGCAAAAGAAAAATCCAGCTTCAGACTGAAGAACAAACTAGGAAATACCAGTGGCAGCTTTTACCAGATTTTTTTGTATGGAGTCAGTAACCAACAATTAAGTAAATCCTGAAATGCAACGCATGCCAAGGTAAGGCAAAGAAGCCCAGGGAGCGTTGCTGTTGTGCAACAAAATCTCTTTCCATTCTTGTACAAGAGATAAAGTCACATTAAGCAAAGCCAAGAGTGACGAACACTTCCAGTTTTCTGAGGTGCATACGTTATTTACAAGCAAATAAAACAAAGAAAAAAAACTGACTAAAATCACAGAATTATCCGTCAAGCCAATCATGTGTGCCTCCCATAAAAACTGAATGAATTAGGAGGAAGTGGGAAAGGGTGGAGCTGGCAGTTGCATTTAAACAAATGGAACAGCAGTTTTGTAATCATATCCAACTGGACAAATTCAATCCTAACTATAAATTCAATTTCCCTGTATAACATTATAGATAATATTGATCTTCGTAATAAATCAGGAGTTTAATTCCTTAGAAGCAGATGGTATGTCTGCAAAGAAAGGGCCCTTACAAAATAAAACAGCAGGACTGAGAGGATGCGATTTACTACCAGCATATGGCCAATCTGAATGACTTAAACAAGAATGGTGAAAACTGACACCACAGACGAGATGAAGGAGAAAGACGATTCTATCCAATCTATTTAAGATTTTATTTAAAAGTCACACACCAAGGGCTATGTTACAAAGACAAAAAACTGCTAAGAACATGGAGGTAGGAGGTATGTATAAATTTTCCAGAACGCTTTATTTGTTGGATTTTTTTAATAAAGGATTCTCCAAGAGGAGAAAGAGCTATGAACTCAGAGCTATGCCCTGGTTCTGCTAAAAAACTTGTCTCCCTTTTGTCTGAATAATGTACATGGCACTGTTAAACAGAGCAAATTAGGGCCTACACAGCCTTCTCCTCAACACAGGCTTGTCAAAACACTTAGACAGACATCACTCCAGCACTTGAGTCACAGAACAATGGTCTGACAGAAAATTCCACTTCCGTTTGCAGATGTCCTAAGTTACTTAGGATCAAACAGGTGGTCATTTATAATCCATCACCCCACTCCCTAAAAATCCTTCCAAAAAAGACTGCTTTCTCTCCATGACAAAAATAACTGCATTTAGTGGAGGAAGCAGACTGATCTTCCAGAGAGAAAACCAGAAGCAGAGAACTGTCTATTCCAGCGATCTGACCAGACAATACTGAAGGAGCAACTTCACTTTCGTGTGCCTCTATTTCCCTCCTGATCCTCTGTCAGAACTGCCTGATCATATTTCCAGCTCATGAGCGACGTCAGTCAAAGACTGTTCAGTCTGCACAAAACATCTAAAGTTAGCAAACTTCCACAGAAAGTCAAGAAATAAGCAGATCACTAGGATGACTCCATAACATTACATTTTATGTCCTCCCGATGACAGTAATGGCTCCTGAAATCACGCAGAACTATGAATAGTGCAGAAGTCCTACAGTGGAATTAGGAAAGAATGTAACAAAGAATCCAAATCCAGAGGGGTTTTCAGGTCATCCTTCTGATCCATGCCTTGAAAACATCTGCCGACCCTTTTGGTTTCATAGAATCACAGGCTCATTAAGGCTGGAAAAGAACACTACAATCACCTAGTCCAACCGTTTCAGTACCTTGAAGCCTCACGTTATCAACTACCTTCATGAAACCTGAGGAACAACACACTTCAGGACACTATTTGGTGCAACCAATGGAGCTTCTGAAGCGACTTCAATTTTCAAATAACCAGGCATCCTTTCAGAGGGCTGGTTTTAGTACTAACACAGGGCTTGCAGTGCCTTATACAAACCTGCAGACCTCCTGCTCTTCAATCTGTGCATGGAGTGCTCGTTATTACATGAAAATTCCACATACCATTATTTGATTCTCTACTTCTATGCAAACTCCGCTCAGACTGCAGAACACTGTGCTGCCAGCATTCCACCTTTATGGAAGAAAGCTGCTTCACCTTTATGGAAGAATAAGAGAATAAAATCCAACAGGAGGTTTGCGGGATCCTCCTTCTCACCTGCGCCTTCCGACTACACGCAGGCAAACTGAAAACAACCTCGTTTTAAACTGGCTGAGCAGCAAAGTCGGACACTTATCCTACACGAACAGCCCGCCCACGATCTTAAAAAGCCGAGGAAGGTCTACACTCGTACTAAACCCGCGCTCCAGAGCGAGCAAACTTCACCCTCCCCGCTCCAAGGCAAACACGTGCGTGCGACCTCACAGATGCCAAACGAGAAAACTTTTTTTTGTCTCCTTATAAACAACGGAACGCCAAACGATGACACGGGAGAAGCAGCGCACGGCAGCGCGGCGAAGGTCTCCGCCCGTTACAAAGTTACCGCCGCGGTCCCGGGGAGCCCCGGGGCCTCCCCCCTCCGCACGGACACGCACGCGGAGCGGAGCCGCGCTCTTCCTGCGCTCCGGGAGCGGAACCGGGGGGGGGGGGAGGGGGGGGAAGGGTGGGGGTACTTACTGGTTAGTGGGGGGTGCGTTCAGCGGGATGGCCACCTCCTCCTCCTCGTACTCCGGGCCGTCCAGCGAGTCGCCCTCGTCCACGGCCGCCAGCCCGCCCGCGGGGGGCAGGGGCGGCGGCGGCGGCAGCGGGGGGAAGGCGGCGGTGCCCGGCTCGCTGGGCGGCGGCGTGGCCAGCAGCCCCAGCGCCGAGCACAGAGCCGGGCCGGAGCCCGGGCTGTCCCCGCCGGAACCGGAGCCCGGGCCGGAGCCGGGCGGGAAGGGGCCCTGCAGCCCCGGCGCTTTGCCGCGGCACTGCCCCTGCTCGGCGGCGGCCGCCGTCCCGGCCGAGGAAACCGAGCCGCCGTCTTCAGCCCCGGCCTCGGCCGCCATCATGTTGAGCCTCGCCCCCCTCCTCCCCTCCCCTCCGCCGCCGCAAGCCGGGGAGGTGGCGACAAAGGGGCCCCGGCCCGCCCCGCCCCGGCGGGGAGCGGAGCCGGGACGAGGGCAAAACTCTCCCGGCGGAGATGGGCCGCGAACAATACCCGGCTGGGCGGGGGCTGCGCGCTCACGGCGGCTCCGCAGGGCCCCGGCGCGGCTGCCTCGGCCCCGCCGGCCGCCAGGGGAGCGGCTCCGCCGCCCCGCGCGATCTCCCCGCCCCCGTGGGCCCGCGAGTGGGGAGGGGGGAGGGGAGGCGAGCAGGGAGAAGGGGGGGGGAGGGGGGAGGGGGGAGGGACGGGTCGCGCATGCGCGCCTCATCCCCGCCTCGCCCCCGCGGGCGCGTGCGCCGAGCGCGGTGTGTGGGGAAGGGCTGCGCGGGGTCCGCGTGGGAGCGGGAAGCGCGGATGAGGAGCGGCCCCGCGCTGCGCTGTGGGACGGGGCGGTTCGGAAGGGAAATAAAAGACAGTCGGAAAAGCTGCAGGAAATAAAAGCGAGGAGAGGCGGCAGGTGGTGCGCGGGCCGCTGGGGCCGGCGTTTGTTTCTTGGTGTTGGGGGTTTTTTTTTCTTTTTTTTTCTTTTTTTTTTTTTTCCTGTTTTCTGCTGTTTGCTTTCCCTTGCAGGTCTCTAAATAGAGCAGTTTTAGCACGGTGCCGCTGTAGAAGTGGTATTCCTAAGCAGGGAGCTGCAATGTAAATATTGATAAGGTTGCCTTAATGAGGCAGGCTTTTCTAAGCGCCTTAAAGGGCGACAGCGTGTGTATGAGAGTGTGGAGACCAGGGCATCTGTGCTGGGAATTTCCTGCAGCACCGCTCCTTCCAGAGATTTAATCCGGGGAGAGCAGCTCTGATTTTGGCAAGGGTTCCACAGCAACAGTGCTTCTTGTGCGATGAGCCAAGTTGTTGCATCCCTACTTCTCGCACGCTGCTTCCTTGCCAGCAAAGTCATCTGTCCCAGGTCACTTGGTAACGCATCCCTTGCGTTTCCCCTTTTTGAAGGCTTCGATGGATTCCAGGCTTCGATGGGGCTTTATGAGATGTGTTTGGGTGAAGGACAAGTGTAGCAACACTTTCCTCTGTACTTACGCATTTACAGATCTGCTTTTACAAAACTTCAGGTGTTACTGTTGTAGTATGACTCCTTCATCCCCACTTCGGGTGATGCTGGGCTAGGTTTTCTGAGGAGAGCTTTGTACATTTCACGTTTTTTATGTTATAAGCAGTGTGGTATTTCAGTCCCTTTTGATGAGTTCCCTTCACGCAGCAAATCTTTGTGTTTTCAGAAACAAATAGAAATCGCAATTTGATACTCAGCATCAGCGCAACATGATTTTGAATCTTAAACCTTACATTAGAACAGAGAAGCTCAAAGTCTTCCTGGACTGCCGTCATAAAACCATGACACAAATCTTGTTCCTTGCTAGTCTGAGTTTAGCATTGTTTCCTCCCAGTCAACCTGCTCATGAACATTGATGGAAATACTTTTTCTACTGTCATTAATTGACAGATTTTCTCAGAATCTGTTGTTGCAGTTTTCTTGAGAATTAGCTTTGAAAAACGTGAAGTTTCTGTGTCGTACATTTTAACTGTTAACACAGAGCTTCATAATTTAAGCAGGGAATAGTTTTGTTGTTAACTTCTTTAAATCCATTTATTTTGAGTGTAATAAGCAGATGCCAGTTTATGTTTTTATCCTACTTTAGTCCCTCATTAGCAATGAATTCTCAAAGTACCATGTATTTGTACTGTGTTTTTCTGTTTATAAGGTTTCCGGCCTTAGACCACTCGTTGTTGTCATCCTGTGATGTAAAGTGGTAACATGGTGGGCTTTGTCCCTCTCTGCTCTACCTTGTGAGGCCCCATCTGGAGTACTACATCCAAGCCTGGGTCTCCCAGTACGAGAAAGATGAATAGCTGCTTGAGCAGGTCCAGAGGATGGCCACAAAGGTTACCAGAGGGCTGGAGTGTCTCTCTTGTGAAGGAAAGTCGAGGGATTTGGCTTTGTTCAGCCTGGAGAGGAGGAGGCTCTGGGGAGACCTTACTGCAGCCTTCCAGTATTCTGTGCGAGTATATCAACGGGAAGTAAACCAACTTTTTACATGCTCTGATAGTGATAAGAAGAGGGGGAATGGATTTAAACTAAAAGAGGGGAGATTTTGGTTAGATGTTAGGAGAAAATTCTTTACTGAGAGAGTGATGAGGCCCTGGCACAGGCTGCCCAGCATAGATGGATGTCCCATCCCTATGGGCATTCAAGGCCAGGTTAGACGAGGCCCTGGGCTGCCTCGATAGGCTATTTGTTAGGAAGTTGCTGTCTATAAACTTGGAGCGTGTTATAGGTTAAAAAACGATATAGAATTAAGTTTCAGACAGTGTAGTGACTTGCCATCTTAGTACACAGGAATCAACAGGAAGTTTGCTTTCAGGTAAAAGATGGAAGTTGTCCCCATCCATGTTCTACCTGTAAAATAAAGTGACAAATGCAAGTATAAATGAATGTGGGGCCCGTAAAGTAGACCAGCTATGCAAATAGTCTATTTTTTTCAATGGAGATTCTGTTGCAAGAGTTAGTAACAAGCTAAAAAAATAAAACAATACATTTTATTTGCTTTGAAGATCTGCTTGTGATTTCCAGTTGTGATTTTTCATATATGCATTTTTTTTCTTGTCAAGATCCTGTCTGATAGATTGTCTGTCTTTTTTTTAAATATAGAAGTTACTTAAGCAGAACTGGCATTATTCTATTTCCTGAGGGTTAAAGTTTTGTCTGTGAAAGACTGTGGAAAAATACCCCCTTAACTTAAGTAGTATGAGAACAAGTGCTGCTTGAATGCTCTGTGAGCCTTACATCACAGTTCTCTAACTCCACATTGCTGCATATTTTTAAATGGGAAAGACCTATGCATTTCTTCTTGTCTGTATTTTATATTTATGCCTTCACATAGAGGCATTTCTCCCCTGAGGTATTGATTCAATTTATAAACTCACTGACCAGTTAATTTTTAATTAAGCACATAAGTATCCTTGTTTTCAAATGCTGATTTGTTAAATACTGATTTTTTTTTTCCCCAAAATAGAGTTAAAAAGGACAAACTTTTTTTTTTTTTCATTTTTAGTATGAAATGAATATAAATATTTTGCATGTAATGGTTTTCTCTGCTGCATTAATTATGGCTCGTGTCTATAAAAGCTCACAGTAATGAATGACTGTGAGTTTATGGACCATATCTCTGACTGTTGGTAGACAAAAATGTACACACTGAGGAACGTCTTTGTATTTTTGCAGCTGTTTAGGTGTCCTTTGGATGTTTATTTAGGTGCTTTTACAGGAGTGGGAGAAAGGAAAAAAATGATAAGAATGAACAAACAGGAAAATGTGATTACAGTCATAATACCTACAGAACTTCCTCTCTCAGGACCATTATGTAACCATTGCATGGGGGACAGCCTTTCATTTCAGGCTGGAATAATTTTTCCTGCATTCACCTTGAGATTGTGAAAGAAATGTTTAATGGCAGTATAGAGGAATATATCCTTTACATTAAATTAAGTAGGCTATTTTCTGAGTTTGTGACTAATTGCAGTGGTTCAATGTAAGTCACCTACCTATATCCTGTGTTTAAATAAAAGATATTTCTTTCAAACACAGCTAACGTGTTTATGGAAATAAAAACGTATTCATCTCTAAAAATAATTTATATATATATATATATTACTCAACAGCCTCCTAATCTGCATCAGCTATAGAAAATGGTATCTATTTCTAGATGTGGCTTTAATATAGCTATTAAACACCTATATATTGGTCTTTTCAAATTGTGTTTATAGTAGAGCATTTAAAATAATAACAATGAAAATAGTTTATCTTTCAATTTCAAGTTTGTAGTTCAATTTCCAGTTACAAAAAAAATTGCATTCAGCCCCTTTGGCCTGACATTTTCAAAAGAAAATCTTCATGAACTGCTGAAAACTTAAAAAAATAAAAAATAAAAAATCAGGAAAGAAGTTACTGTTTGTAACTAAACAGTAGCTAAATCTAATTACATGCACATCAGGTATGCATGAAATCAGAAATCATTAAAAAATGGCTGCTCTCATGTTGCCGACAAAATTCATGTGTGTATCTACGTACAGTAAAAAAAAGAAACTTTGCATGTGAGCCATGAAAAATCTATTTGCAAAATTGGTAAGAGTCTGAGGTCACATTTACACATCTAAAGTATCTGTTCTCTACAGGGAGATTCCTGTTTCCTTATGGGTATGTATATATTGCTGTGAAACAAGTTCCTTCAAGTATTACACTGGGATTGCTCAGGTGTCCTATTCATCTGCCTACAGCTCAGTTCCCATATGTCTCCCGTCCTACACTGTGCTTTTCATTTGTGAAATCTTCCTTAAGTCGGCAGAAGAGATGTTAAAATCCACTGTGCTAAAACCAATCCTTAGCTGTTTTTATTGTGGAAAACATGAAGGTAGTTACACTTAACAAAGACACAGTGTATTAAATAGCAGAAGTTGCTAAGTGACATGCTACTAGGTCTATGTTAGATAATGGGCCCAGCCTCTTCACTTCTCCAGCTTTATAGTGCATTAATCCAATTGTGTACTCTTATTTCTCCTTCTATTACTGTTCTATTTATCACTTATGATAATATTTGTTTGTATGAAAGCGATTTAAGCCATTTCCATTTCTGTTAATGACTTTCAAATAAGTTCAACAGTTAGAATCTGAAGGAGTATAAGTAGTCTGTGAATTTAGTCTGTATTTCTATTCTAGAGTACGTGCAGTCTATGCTCATTTCAGAATATATATAGCCTATGCTGATTGCAAAATATTTATATTGCTAGAGCTTGTTCCAGAGAAGTGTAAATATAATGACACATTAGTTACTCTAATGGATTTCAATAATTTTTTTTACCTAATACTAGAAGTACTGAAAAAGATATTAATAGCTGTCATCCCATTGTTCTGTTTAATTCAGAGTCACCTGACAACAGTAGTAATGAAATCACTGTGAAGCTTTTTACTTTTAAAGGAGCAGAAATCTAGTATAGATGCTTCAGCATGACATTCTTAATGATTAGGAAGATGTAATGATAAAAAAAAAAAAAACATCTGACTTACGGAAGCTGCTACCAAATTGTAATTATTTTTGCAGCAGTTAGTTGTAAACAGTATTAATTACACTTGACATTTAATGGTAACTTTGTGTACTGAATATATTTTTCTTCAGATTTTGCTAGAATGTGCTGATGTGTAGTGAGTTTACTGCTTCTGCAGATTCCCATGAATATCTCTGCAGCTTTCATTGATGTAGTGCAGTTTGCAGTTATATTCTTATGCTTGTAGTCAAAAACTATACACAGGTTTTTCTGTCTTTGTGTACGAAGAAGTGTGGAATATGCAAATGCTTAGAGAAACCTCTGCCCCTATTCCAAAAACTTGACCATTGTAATCTGCAGTAAATGCATTGAATTTGCAACAGGAGCAGGGATTAGGACAGTAAATGGAAAATTAAGGGAGGCTATGTATTAGAATTCTTCTTTTTAAATTAATGAGCATTTGCAATGTTAGGAAGTGTTTTAATACCATGAACCCCCTTGACACATGTGAAGGATAATAACGTTCAGACCATGCACAAAATGAATGCACAGTGTACGTGATGAAATGCCCCAAACTCTATAAAACTAAGAAAGAAAACAATTTAATGTTCTTCAAAAAGAAGAGGAAGCAGGTGCTCTACGTACGTTTAAGGTTAGATTTTGAGAGGCTTTGCTTTCTGAGGAAAGGAGCTTGTAACTGAAAGAATGCTATGAGATAAAAGTAACTCTGCTTTTCGTGGTCAGAGGGTCAAGAAAGCTTGCAGTGGACACTCAGTGTCTCTCTGAAATGGTGAGTTAAAAACTGTAGGTTTTCCTCTGGGTGCTGTGAAACAAGCTGCAGCCTATTTGAAACAGCTTCTGTTCTACTGCAGCTGTTTTCTCTGTAGGGAAGAAAGGGTTCTGGCTCGTGGCTGAATTCATAGACAACAGTCAGCAAGTCCAAAAAGAATAAAGTTAGGCAAATTTCTGACGAGATTGAAGTTAACTTTGTAGTGGAGTAAGAGATGGCAGTAGAAGTGCGTCTTTAATGGAGCATTGTCTCTGTAGGATTTTGAAACTACTGCTCCTTTGTTTAGAATGTTTTTCCTTGTAGAAAGAAATGTCTCTTTAGTGACGGATTATGTCATGTTTTGCCTACACAAGAAAACAAGAGTTGTCCCTTCTCACTAACAATGGGTGCTTCTTAACATCTGTGCTTTTGAGTTTTTGTGTATGAGTAGAGGCATTGTGTATACCAATCACCTCATACTTCTACCTCCTACCCGTATCTGTCTTTCAGTGTCTAGCAATTTCATGCTTGGAGTTATATGCTAATTCAGAAAGTTACAGGTTTGCATATATGAGATTTACAGCAGTGCACATGATACTGTGCTTCAACCTAAGTGTAACTTGCATTTCTGTAACCAGATTTTCCTCTGTAAGATTTATTCTTGTGGGAATGAAGAGTAATTTGCATTGAAATAAATCAGTTTAGTTGCATCTGTGCCAAACTTTCTAGTAATTCTGCATTTGCTTTCCTGTTCTGCTTTCTCACCCGTCCAACCTCTTTACTCTCCTAACCAGCCGATCCACCTATTGGTATTGCCATTATTGCCCAAGGAATAGATCACCTGAACAACAAACACAGAAGTCTGGTGTGACATCTCTGTCTGTATGCAGGGCATGGCAGTATTCTGCCTTTCTAAGTTTTATGCTTTTAATATCAGCACAGCTAGCAGATATACTATTTTAGCTAGACTTCTGCGGAGCAAAGATTAGGAATTGTATTATCATACTAGGAAAAAATGAAACCAAATATGAGGTATCAGATACAGAAAATGTGACATATTTGTGGGTGGTACCATGGCAGTAGAGAAGCAAAGTCTCAGATGAATTGCATTATAATGCTCTCATAAAAATAAGGTGCTGACAAGAAGGGTAACAACAACTAAGCAATTCCGTAAGCAGGAATTTCTTCTGAATATCTTCTGTGCATTCCTGTGTCTCTTATATCTTCCCACATCATGACCATCCCTGCTTTTCTTTCCTTCCCTAAATACCCCCTGAGGAAAATACAACATAAGAATTAGCTCTTTAGTTCTGAACTACATGTTGGCTATTTGGTTGCAAGCCAAGTGCAGAACAGGGGCAGATCAAAGAAAGAGGTGAACTAGATGGCTTTCTTGGTATAAAAGAGGCAGGAGGGAAGTTGCTTTTCAAGGTCTTTCACCTTACCTGAGTTTTCATGAGTCTTCTGTAAAAATAATTACTTCTGACATACAGTAAAGATTGGGTCAACATTGGGCCGCTGGAAGAGGCAAACACATACGCTCATTCACAATCGTATTCATTTGCTTATGTGTACATGTATGTTTTCAGTCCCATAACAAATGTCTTCAGTTACTTGCTGCTGTTTATCAAGAAAATCTTAACTGTTCAGTTAACAAGTTGCCTTTTTTATTTTTATTTTTTAATTAACATAAAATTCAAGCTTTTCAGATCAACAGAAACTCACATTTTTATTTGTTCGTCTTACTAAAAAATGGCAGCAATATGAAAACTTAACATTGACGATGTGTCGAGTAGAATATTTATGAATTGTCGATTACTAAGAAATAGACAGAAAGATAGAAGAAGAATGCAACACAGTAACCACAGTGATGGCAGGGACATAAATTTCAGCAACAAAATACAGAATTATAGTCATGAAAACTGAACACAGAGGTGGTTGGTAGAGATACCAAGCAGGTAATTACTATTCTTGGAGCTTGTGGCCCATCTGATCACCGTCCGTTTTTCCTCAGGATTCTGCTACAGTCACAGTGATTTGTTGTGTTCACTTTTATAGACATGCTAACTTAAAGAAAACTTTCTAGAAAATAAATGCCCACCAGTGTTTAACTCTGGGAAAACATATGAAAAATCTTGCTCGTTTCTCGAACTAGGCACACAGACATATTGTTGGCAGACTAAGAGGGAACAGCATGCAGCATCTTCTCAGCTCTGCAAAATTTTTTCCATTGCTTTTCAGAAACTATGATGGACTGAGTGTTTGCTTGTAATTCAAGGCAGGTATTGCTTGCTTCCGTAAGACTCCTAACTACACTTAATACTTGCCTGTCATTTTCTCAAGAGCATACAACTCTATCATCCTGCATCTCCTTCTGTGACAGTGAATTCTTTTTCTGACTGATAAAAGGTTCTATCAGCTACTGATAGACAAAAAGCAAAATCATTCGGAATGGAGGAGGGGTCATACAATAGAATCATAGAGTCTTTTGAGTTGGAATGGACCTTTAAAGGTCATCTAATCCAATTTCCCTGCAATGAACAGTGGCACTTACAACTAAATGAAGTTGCTCAGAGCTCCATCCAGCCTCTCTTTGAATGTCTCCAAGGACAGGGCTTCCACCAGCTCTCTGGGCAACCTCTTCTAGTACTTCATCACCTTTATTGTGAAAAAATTCTTTGTTATATCCAATCTAAATCTCACCTTTATAAGTTTGAAACCATTTCCCTTTGTCCTGCCACAACAGACCCTTCTAATAAGTCTGTCCTTTTCCTTCTTACAACTCTTGTGTAGATATTGAAACACTGCTGTCGCATTGCTCTGGAGACCGAACAGATTTTTGTGGCCTTTCTCTGGTTGCATTCCAGCAGTTCTGTGTCTCTCCTGTAACTGAGGACTCCACATCTGGATGCAGTACTCCAGGTGAGGTCCCACCAGCGCAGAGCAGAGGGGCAGGATCAACCCCCCTCAACCTGCCACACTTCTTTTGACACAGCCCAGGATACAGTTGACGTTCTGGATTGCAAGGGAACATTGCTGGCTCATGTCCATCCTGTCTCCTTGTTCTTGTGTAGAGCAGTTGCTAGTGAATACTGTGGCAAAAAAAAGTTCTTGAATACCTCCGCTTTCTCCTTGCCCTTTGTTACCAGCCTGCTTGTATTATTCCCTGGGGAAGGTATGCCCTCCTGGAATTTCAACATGCCAACGACACTCTTGTCCAAAGCAAAACTCTGTATCAATAGTTTTTCAATTGCAGCAAATAGTTGAGAATGCCTGGAAATTTCAAAATTACTTTTTTTTTTTTTTTTTTTTTGCTAACCTGAAGTAATACATATGAAACATAACAGTGGTCAGAATGCATTGAAGATCATAGAATCCAACAGTGAACCAATTTCAGACCCACCCTGCTGTACACCTTTGTGTATGTGGACTCTGAGGATTATGAGCTGGTCATGGGTTCTGTTAATTGCATGAATGTATCTGGGGGATAAAAGCCTTACAACAGAAAACTACCTCTTTAGTAGCTGGATACAACTCTCCTCCAAAAGAAACATAAGTAGATATGTCCTTGACAAATTGCTGGGAGGCCCTTAGCACAGTGGTTGGGGACTGAATGCATGCATTAATTGTTTTGAGTCAATAAACAAGTCGCGTTTGCTTGCCATCTCATGTTACCTGTGTTAAAATTTATGGAGGTTTTAAGTAAGGTGCTTTTTATAATGTTTTTAGAATTTCACTTGTAATGACAGAACAAATGGATCACTGACAAGATTCTCCCTGTATGTGGTGGAAGCAGTCATTTTGAGATACATGCACACGACATTTATGCATACTTAAGAGGAAATCCCTTGCATGTGGAATCAGTGACTCTCAGCAAATAACAGCTGTTTGCTCGATCTGCTCCTCCTCATGTGCTTTCATCAGTGCATATATTTTTAAATACTTCCCCAGCTACATCAAGACCAGCAGTTGAAGAAACAAAAGGAGAGAAAAGAAAAAGATTGAAAATTTTACCATGTAGTAATACTGTAAGATTTGCTTAAATTAATAGCATAATTAGCTATAATGATATATCTGACATCTGCAGTCTCTCTTTCAATTGTGAGATGGAAAAAATAGATGATTAGAGTAATTTCATGCAGCTTGTAATACAATTGAATAGATTTCATTCGGCCTGAAGTATCTGGTATAATGCTGAGTATGCAGACAAAATTGACACAATTACCACGCTTAAGTTTCATGCACAATGCATGTTGTAAAGCTCATTCAGTGTGCAAAGGAACTGGTTCAGATAATGCATGCAGAATGCCTGCTTATACGTTTTCTCCAAAGTCAAAGACGCGTGCAAAAAGTAGTGTTCACTTATCTTAGTCCACATGCAATTCCACATAACTTCCAGGGACAGGGTGTAATTTCATTGTCAAAAAATATTTTGCAGTTCATGCAGTTAGGATCCCTTGGCCTTTGCAATTTTGAATTTGTTGTGTAAATGAGTTAATGATGGAAAAATAATTCACATAAGACTATGTATAATATTTCCTAGATGTTAATACAAAGCATGCTGCCACACAAGCCATTTGAGCGTGAAAAAATACAAGATGAATATGAGCATGGTAATCACTATTAAATCATAGAATCATAGGATGGCTTGTGTTGGGGAGGTCCTCAGAGATTGTCTAGTTCCAGACCCCTGCTATGAGCAGGGTTTCCAATCACTACATCAGGCACCAGGTGAGGCTGTCCAGGGCCTCATCTGTTCTGGACTTGAAGGCCAATAAAATTATTTACTCAGAAGTGGTAAGATCCTGGCACAGCCTACCCAGTGCAGCAGAGGGTGCCCCATCACTGGAGGTCAGATCAGTTCCAGTCCTGGGCAGTGTCATCTGATAAAGGGGAATCTCCTGACAGCAGGGGGTTGGAGCTGGATGGCAGGCTTGCCAACCACTAGACCTGTCTGCCCAGAGCCACATCCAGTTTAAAAGATTAATTTCAGTGAAATATCAGAATTAAGGAAAATGGTGAATATGGAACCATTTTAAATGTTTCAGGAGCATTTTCATGTATTTACGCTCTGTAACTGAGGTCGGTTACTGTCTCATTCTGGATTTGACTGCTTAAGGTCTCAATCCCTTTGGAAAAAAAAAAAAAAGTATACATTCATGGGAATTAATTTGATTTGGCTTTTATTTCTACATTGCACAGAAAATATACTATGTTATCAGAACAAAAGGTTTTGACCAGTCCCAAACTTGTTTTTCATTCGAAGCTTCCTTGGCAGAGAATTTGATAAAGCCAGATTGTCATTCTGATTCAGAGTTAGGTACCACGTGAGAACCTGCGTGTATTTTATGAAACATGTCCAACCATTCTAAATTTCTACTCAGTAATAATAAATATTGTATTCTAGCGTCACCCTTACATAACATTTCTCAAAATTGTCTCTTCAGATGTTTGTTCTACTTCTTGGGGTTTTTTTCTGCTTTTTTATAGTGAAAGCCACATAAAATTTGGGTTCCAGTCACAATGAGTGTATGTTACACTATTGTTAACACCCTCTAAATGTATAGCTACATAGCTGATTTTCTGAAAATACAATTTGCTTGCTATTGTACCGTCAATATTTTTGCACATGTGAAAGTGTCTAACATTTACAGAGAAACAGAAGAAGAAAAGGTTGTTAGCACAGGGATTTGAACTGCCCCAAATACTGTCTTAAAAAAACAAAACAAAACCCGTACACAAAACACAAATGCTCAGCCACAGTCTTTCCTTCAAAAAAAAATCTGTTTTTGTCAGTGCAAACAACTGTATGTATGTGCACTCTTTGTAATTAAGATGTTAGCATCTCTTTACAGCAGTTGTGATTTATACATTTCAGAGTGAATGGGATAGACTGAAGGACTGGGAGATGCCTTAATGTATACTTTACGTTTTCTTTGTTTGACAGTCAGAACCCCTTACCTGAATTAATTAATCTGATCTGAGGGAGAACTGAGCTCTAAAATATTGTTGGTGGTTACTACATCCTATAGGTGTTTCTCCAAGCAGTCAGACCTCTTCTGTATGCCACCAGTGGAGACTCTGCTAAAACACAGAAGACTTGTTATCCTCTTCTTGAAAGAAATAGGATAAATCAGTGAAACCCAGTTGCTCTCATACTGTACTTCTGCATTCTCCCCAGCTCAGGACTGGATATAATATATTTAGTTTTCTGGATAGTGCATCTAAACTACAAATAAACATAAATACAAACAACAACAACAGCAAACATTGCAGTTTAGGTGAAGACACTCAAATTTTATGCAGTGAAACACAACTCTAATGTCAGTCCAAATGTGCATCTAAGGACAGGTTAGATTTGCTGAAATTGAGGTGTGAGAAGACTTGACCAATAATGATTTTTGACGTATCTGGAAAGGGAAAAAGTCCTAATGTCCTGAAATTTTGGAGAAAATAATCTGAAGAATATTCAAATCCTTTTAAATCTTACTTTCCACTTTAGAAGAAACTTCAGTACTTAACTTCAGAAGTTAAGCATTCATTCATCAGGTGTTTATAATGATGCTAGGATAAGTAGCATATTGAAGCACTGGGATTCCAGCTTTGCGGAGGAATATTTGAGGAGAATAAATAATAAGAACATTTTGAGCACGGGGAATGGAAAAGTATATAAATATGAGGTAAGTGATGAAAAGGGGACAAGATAAACTGTTTTAAATCTATACACTCCTATTAACACACACACACGCGCACACACAAAAGTGATTTTATAGTATTTTTGTTTATTAGTATAAAGAATATTTTCTCACTCTGGCAGTTAATACATAAACCTTGTTTTACGAAATAAACATTTTTTTCTTGTTTGTTCAGTGTGAAAAGTGGGAATAATGTTTTAAACGAATACATTTGCTGAAATTATTTAATAGATGGATAGATGCCTGAAAGATACTTTTAGTCATGCTCTGTCAGGCTAGACCGAAAGAAGACAATCTTTAGATCATGGCTTGGGTTCAGTAGAGCTTCCCTCTTTCTTGGTTGAAGAATATTTGAATTTTTACAGGAGTGAAACTCTGATGAGGAAACTATCTCCCATGCAAAGTAGAGATGCCAAAGATAGATACCTGAGTAAGCTCTGAACAACCTGTTTCTGCTTCTGTGTACTGCTCAGCACTGTCCAAAACCTCTCACCCAAACTGTTGGTTATTTAGCACAATCCTTCTTGGGTCCCGTTAGGTACAACCCTATAGAGTAGATGAGGCACATGATTATTTCTTGTTCAGAAGACAGGATGACTGAAACTAAAATATGTCAGAGGTTTGTATGAAGGTATTTACTTTAAGATATTTTCTGCTGACCTTCTGACATGCATCTTGATGAAACATTATCTCACAGTGCCCATCTATAGTTTCAAAGGAAGCTCTCAAAACTGCTATATTAGTGCTTGTTTATTTGGTGTTTCTCAATAAAATTCGGTATCTCTAAGATGTTGTATGTAGCTCTCATTTATCAACTGTTTTTACAATAAACAAAATCACTATATTTCACTGAAAGTCCTGGTAGTTTATATTTTGTTATGCTTACCTTTAGATGAATGCCACTGATGAATGTCCTAACTGAGAAGATAATTAACAGTCTTTGTATTCATGACTTGGGATGTTCATGACAAGGCAAGGGAAAATAATTATCCTTATGATTCTTGAGACCTTACTTTAACACCCTTCTTGTCCTCTTGCTTTACTTTTCATATGTGAGATAAAGAGATGTTTGGCAGCTGTTTATTTTTGGCATGCAGATGTGGTACATAATCACAGAAGGTTTGAGGTGGGAAGGAACCTCTGTTTCTGTCTCTGTCAGCTCCTGCTCCAGGTGAGACTCTGAAGGCAGTGTGCCCTGGCTCATGTTCAGGCAGCTTTTGGATATCTCCAAGGAGACCCCACTGTCTCTGGTCCTGGCACAAGGTGTTTTGGATAAGTAAAAGGTCTTCCTTGGGAATTCTCCTTTCCAGGGTGAAGAGTCCCAGCTCTCAGCCTCTTCTCATTGTAGAGGTATGTATCATCTTCATGGCCTTTTGCTAGACACCTCCAATGTATCCATGTCTCTCTTCTGGGAAGTCCGGAGAAAGACACCAGTACACCAGATATGCCTTCATGGTTACTGAGTAGAGGGAAAGGATTGCATCCATTGACTGCTAGGAACAGTTTGCCTAGGATGCTATTGATTTACTTTGCCTCAAGGACATACTGTCAACTTGAATTCAGCTTGATGTTTACTGGGACCCTCAAATCCTTTTCTGCAAAACTCCTTTCCAGCTGGGTGCCCTCAACATGTGTTGATACCAGGAGCTGTTCCTCCCCAGGTGCAGGATCCTGCTGCTGCAGCCACGGTGCAGCCACTCCTCCTCCCAGTTCAGTGTCATCCGCAGACTTGCTGACAGTACGCTGCCCATCATTCCGATCATTTATGAAGATCGTAACTCCATTCCTGTCAACTGAGCATGGAAAAGCATGGAATTTACTCTGGTCTTGTAAAAATCTAGTCTCAAAGTACTTATGATTAAGTGCTTGTTTTGACATCTTGAGTTTGAGGTTAAAACAACTCTTTTATAACATACAAAATTATGTAATAATGTCAGCGTACTGTGATCATCCTTCAGATAAAGTCGTCTGCATCTCTGAACAATGGGAAATAAATGCATGACCTTCTTTCTTCGAATCATAGAATGATTTGAGTTGGAAGGGACCTTTATGATCACCTGGTTCCAACGCCCTGCTGTTGGCAGGTACACCTCCCTCTAGGCCAGGTTGCTCACAGCCCCATCCAGCCTGGCCTTGAATGACTCAGGGAGCGGACATCCACAACCTCACTGGGCAACCTGTTCCAGTGCCTCACCGCTCTCACAGTAAAGAATATCTAATTTCTAAACAATTTCTAGCCTAGACTAATTTCTAGTCTAAATCTCCCTTCCTCCAGTTTAAAGCCATTTCCCCTCATCCTGTCGCTGCCCTTTTAAAATTTTATCCCCAGCTTTTCTTTAACCCCCCCCCCCCCCCTCTGGTACTGGAAAGTCACTGTAATATTCCCTGGAGCCTTCTCTAGGCCGAAAAGCCCAAACTGTCTCAGCCTGTCCTTGCAGGGTAGATGGAGATGCTCCAGCACTTTGATCACCTTCATGGCCCTCCTCTGGGCCCACTCCAACAGCTTGATGTCCTTCTTATATTGGGGGCCCTAGAACTGGACAAAGTACTCCAGATAGGGTCTCATAAGAGAAGAGCAGAGTGGCAGAATCACCTCCCTCAACCTGTTGACCGCACTTCTCTTGATGCAGCCTAGGATACAGTTGGCCTTCTGTGCTGCGTACTCACATTTCTGGCTCACACTGAATCTTTCATCAGCCGACTGCCCCAAATCCTTCTCCTCAGGGTGGCTCTCAAGCCATTCTGTGCTCAGCCCATATCTGTGCTTGGGACTGGCCTGGTCCAGTACAAGACATTGCACTTGTCCTCGTTGAACTTCAATGAAGTTGGCATGGGTTTGTTTCTCAAGTCTGTACAGGTCCCTCTGGATGGCATCCCTAGCATCTCTAGCATGTTAACTGCACCACTCAGCTTGGTGTCATCAATTTATATGCAAGACACTTTTAAGAAGCTTTCTACTCATATGACAGCTGTGCATTATGAGCTTTAAGATTTGAAAGCTGCTATGTTAGAGGTTCTACTAAAGAAAATATATTCTGTCTCGTTGCCATTTCCATTTATCCTGCTTCTATTTAAATATCAATACTCAAAGGGAAGAATCAGTTCTCATCACAAGAACCTGACACTTCCCCTTTAAAGTCAGAACCTTCTCATTTTATTTTAAGTGCTAATTGTAGATAAGGAAGGAAATACAAAGCTATTTGTTGAAAGAGGATTACAGATAGGGTTTAAGTTAGGAGGACTCGGGGAGGAATGAGAAAGACAAATGAATGGATGAGGGAAAAGTTCATTCCCAGTTGTCATATTCTTGGTTGATATTACAAGGAAAGAGAAGTCTGGACAAGGAAGCTGATTACCAGAGCATCTTGACTGAGCTAACATACAACAGTTCTGTTGTACAGTGTCTGTTGGTGCATTGCATCTCACTTCCATTCTGATTCAAGGTCAGTCCTCTCTTTAGTTTTCAGTACTGAACTAGTCCCATTGCTGACAGGAAATACGGAAAAAAACAGATTCTGCTATCAGGACACAAAAGAAGGGCTGTGTTCTCTCAATCCCATGATGGCAATTTTGAGAAATGGATAGCATATTTTATTTATTTATTTTTTTGACAACAATGAGTGACTTCCATAAGGCTCTGAATGTAAATGTAGTGAAATATCATGTGACAGTTGACATCCTTTCTTCCTCCCCCCCTACCCCAACCCCACGGAAATAACCACTTCCTTTTGAAAAGTAATTCAGAGTATCTGAGTTATTAAGAGTCTGTCTCAGAATATGATTTCCATCACGTTGCTGTTTTTGTGGCTTGCTTACCATGTGAATTTTCTGTTTGTTTCACATTTCTCTCATTTCACATTCCATTCCTGTCTCTGGAGAAAATGAAGAGACAGAATTTTGAAGCAAAATGTGATATTTTATGATATATTTTAGAATTTTCTTCATTCCCTTTCAGTACTGTTACCTGGATGTTATCAGCAATGGAACTGGCACCTTCTTTCCACTGGTTTGACAAGGGACGACAGTTGGCTGTAGCAATAATACAGTATAAATCTATTGAATAAATCAAGTAGGGCAATTTCAGGTTTAACTATTCCTACATATTACTAACTCTGAAAGCAACTAATAGTGGTAAGAAAGGTAGTTGTAACTGACCACATTTCCTCCAGCATCCCTTCTCTTATGTTTTCTATGTCTGAGCTGTCTTTTTATATGAAAAACCTCCAACATAGTTCAACAAACAACTAATTTAGATTTTGAGTCCTCTCTCTGTATAACTTGCCACCCAACCTTCGAATTAGATGCATGATTTCCTCTTCTAAGAAAGTGTTTCAAGTTTTCTTACCTATATCATCTGCTTAAAATTTGATTCCTATCTTCTCTTTTACTTTAAATCCTGTGCTGATATTCCAGTGAAGGAAAGTTGAATCTTGTCTGTGCAAGACAAGATTACGAGGAAATTTTTGAAAGCATGAAAGGGCAGGTAGTTACTATTTAAAGTGTTATAACCCTAGAAAAAAACTAAAAAAGAAGTATGAATTGGACCTCAGCTGATAGTGAGATATATCCTACGAGCCTCCACTCAGTTTACAGCTTTGGGACAGGAATTCTGCAACTAAGCCTGGAAGCATGAGACAAGATCCATTCCTTTAGGTGTGAAAAAAATCTTCCAGATTTCTGGGGCTTGGAAGTGTGCTGCTCTTTCGTAAGAACAGTTGTACTGTAAACTTGTAAAGGATTTTTTTTTTTTTTTTACATATTGAAAAGCTTTTTCTGGCAGATAGTAATTAACATTTTACCTAAATGTGCACCTGCTCCTTGATAATTAAATTCAAAGTAGGAGAAAGGCATTCAGTGTCTGAAGTAACTATTATAAAAGACTGCAGAAGGCTATTGACCCTTTGGCAAACTATTAGACACTGAAATGATAATTCCACTTTATTGTGAAACAAACAATGTATTAGACTGCCATTCAAGGCATAGCACCATTAATAAATGAAGATGCATTTCTTAGCTTCAAATCTCAGTTTCTCTACTGTAGAGATATTACAGTATCCAATAACACAAATTTTTAAACTTACGGTCTGTGTGCTGTTACACACTACACAGTCTGCAGAGTTGTGAAATGAAATAAAAGAATAGAATCATAGAATCACTGAATGGTTTGGGTTGGAAGGGACCTTAGTGCTTACCCAGCTCCAGTCCCCTGCTGGTTTTTTTGTGTTTTTTTTTTTTTTCTCCTGTTGCTACAATCCTCACTTAAGACCAAAGGAGACAATGAAAGCATATAGAACTAGTACACCTGCAGCTCACATAAAGCATATTGGAATCTCTGTGCATTGCAATTCAGAGAGAAGATAAACAAGAATTTTCATAGAATTTACTTATACTGTGTAAAATTAATCTTTGCAGTAACTCCTTGAAGTTAGTAGAGTACTGTTTCTTTATTCATTAGCCAAATGAGTTTTATTTTTACATTTTATTAAATAGAAAACTATTACTAATGTAAGGCGAAGTCTGACATTTTACACCAGTATGAATAAAGGCAGTTCTGTATAGCCATCCAAACAAACCTGCTCAATTAATTAGATCAAATATATCTAAGCCACATAAACAAAGCTTATTCTTTCTTAGGCCGTTTTTTTCTTGTCAGCTCAAGCAATCTTGACTTATCACGTGAAGATTTCTAACAGCAACACATACTTGGTTATGTGTTGGTTCAGATTCAGCTCAGATTTGACATATGGAACAAAAATATTTTAGTATCTCAAAGCTCCACGCTTTTTAATGCATGACATCCATAATCATTAGTATCACCCAGGCAAACAGTTCATGCGTTCAACTCATAGCTGAAAACAGTAAAGCAATTGGATATGTCTCCAAGCTACATGATAAAGGCACAGTAACAGGTGCTTTTATTGTTTTTCTTTCTGCAAACACATTATTTTGCATCTGTAATGTATTCTGATATGTTGTTGATCTAGAAAGGCTGATAAACACAGAAAGGTTGATAGAACAGATTGTTTCTTAAAAATATATCAGGACTATAGATCCCAACTCTATTTTCCATTTTTTAGCCTTTCTAAAAGGAAAAAAAAAAAGTGTGCTTCCTTATCTAAGACTAACAATCAAGTAATAAATTAACCCCCTCACAGACCATTAGGTAGATGGCTCAGTAATGCCCCTATTTAAATGCTATGCAAAGATCAAGGTAAATCTGAGAGAAATGGATATATGTAACTAAGAACATTGTTTTGAAGAGGGCGAAGGTGAGGACAGTCTTGCACTTAGAAGTACTATTTTGTTTGAAGAGATTTCACTGATAGAAGAACAAAGATGTTTTTTTAATTTGGAATACTGGAGCTGCTGCACTGTATTTTGTTTCCTTTTCACATCTCTTCTTGTAGCATTGTAAATGAATTCTATGCGAAGATTCACTTCTCCACTGCTCTCAGTGAGTTATTCCGCCAGTCTAAACACATGTTTGGGATTGCCACGACGTACGTGCAACACCTTGCACTTGGTCTTGTAGAATCTCACTAGGTTCCCGTGGACCCACAACTCAAACCTGTAACAGACCCTTTGTATGGCATTCATCCCTTCTGTCATACTGATTGCACCATTCAGCTTGGTGTCATCAACAGACTTGCTGAGGGTACACTCAGTCACCACATCACTCAGTTCCTTCAGGATCCTGGAATGCATTTAATCAGGTCCCATAGCCCTGTACACATTCAACCTCAGCAGGTGGTCTTGGACTTGCACTTTTCTTCCAGTGGGAAGAATTTTGCTCCCCTAACCTCTGCTTAGAGCTTCTGATTGTCAGTGAAGTCTGAGACAAAGAACTCAATGAATAACTCAGCCTTTGCCTTGTCCTTTGTTATCATTACTCCTATCTCATTTATCAGAGGTACCCTCTCATTTGGTAGGTTAATCTAATATCTGGGCCATGAACTTTTTCTCAGTCCACTCCAGGAGCCTCCCAGGTTGTTTGCAGACTGCTGTGTTGTTTTCCCAGCAGACATACAGGTAGTTGAAATCCCCCATCAGGATGAGAGCCTCTGAGTGTGATTATTCTTGTAGATGAAGGAAGAATTCATCAACAGGCCTGTAGTAGACCTTGACAGTCTTTACTGGTCTGGTACAATTTTTAACCCACAAGCTCTCAACATGATCACATTTTTTAGAGGCAGCTCTTTATAATCTACCCACTACTTAACATAGAGGGCAACTCTCCTGTTCCTACTGCCCTTCCTATCCCTTTTAAAAACTTGCAGCCCTCAACTATGGTATTCCAGTTGCATGATTCATCTCATCGTGTTTCCATGATACCAAGTAGATCAGTTTTCTAACTGCACCACAGCTTCCAGCTTTGTTTGATTTCCCATGCTGCATGTGTTGGTGTAGAGGTACCTAATCTGGACTATCAGGCATGTTACACTCTTGGAGGAGCAATTCTGACTTCCTCTGGGACAAATCTGAGTGTTTTCACTGCTGCTTTCTAAAGTAACAGTGTTCCCTGACTCTTGTCTGTCACTCAGAATTACATCTCTTTCCCCTGTCTAACCTAGTTTAAAGCTCTGCCAGTCAGCTCAGCCAGTTTGCTGCCCAGAACATTGTTTCCTGTCTTGGAAGTTGCATCCCCTCTGACATTGATGTGCCTGGTCTTTCAAAGGTACATCCAAGATCATAGAACCTAAACCCCTGGGTATGAGACCATGCACGCAGATGATCATTCAACTGCTTGGTTTTGACTCCTTCTGGCTGGTCCCTGTCCTCAGCTGTGTATATGTACAAAAGCATTAATGCATACATAAACATGTAAATATATATATGATGTGTATGTTTGTATCAGCACATAAATCTGAGGACTGCTTCAAAAGTAATGCCTCCTATTTCGTATTGTCAGTCATCAGAGACGCATGTTGGTGGTGTGGCAGTAGAGGCTGAACTTTCCTTCCAATATTCCATTATATTTTGTTGCTGTGTGAGAGATGGCAGGAAGGGGAGATCTGACCGAATGGCATCTGACATGGAAATGAGTATAAAGCAAAGGTGTTTCACTGAATTCCTCTATGCAGAAAAATTAACACCTATTGACGTTCATTAATGCATGCTGAATGCTGATGGAGACCAAGCAGTGGATGTGAGCACAGGGAGGAGTGGGTGGTGTGTTTCAGCAGTGGGTCACCTACACTGGTGCAGGTTTTTATGAGTGTGTCATGCAGGTTCTTGTTCATCACTGGTGAAAATACATAGCAAATGGCGGTGACTATGTTGGAAAAGGGTATTTTATAGCTGAAAATTTGGTCTATCAAATATTCTGTTCCTTGTATCTGTTGTAGTTCCTATGGAAATAAATAGGAGGTATTATTTTCACAGTGACTTACGTATATAGTAGGATTTATCTTATTTAACCATTGCTATTTATCACACATATCCTGTCCAGTGCAGTTGAGGGGGCTATTTGGAATCAATAGAGACACAAAGAGACTCACACAGAGAGTTTTCAGGGAGGTTGTGGAGTATCCCTCTCTGGAGATGTTCAAGACTCACCATGATGCCTACCTGTGCAACCTGGTCTAAGGAGCTGCTCTGGCAGGGGGTTGGACTCAATGGTCTCTAGAGGTCTCATCCATCTCCTACAATCCTGTGATTCTGTGAAAAAGACCTGCAATAGACATGTCATTTTGTAAGAAAATGGATGTCAAGTAGATGGTGAGCAACCCTTTAGAATGCTGACAATATAGAGCACCCACACTAATTTAAACTAAATATTCAACTTCTGGCCAGTTAAAATGAGGTGAAGTGAATCTCACTCACTGACCCCCACCATTCAAGTTAGGCTGTCCTTACCATTGAAAAAATACATGTTTTTTTCCTGACTTCTAATTTGCAGACAAGGTATCTTGTTATACCATTGCCTACTATGCAGAAGAGTTCTCTGCTGCTAATTTTTGGTTCAAACCAGGAGAAACCAGGTTCAAACCAGAAAAACTCAATTGGATAAAATAAATGGATGACAGTCCTGTAAAGATCCACATAGTCCTGTAAAGATCCACATGGACAAAATGATCTTAGTGGTACTTTCCAACCATAATGATTCTATGTTTCTATGATTTTTTGTTCAAGGTTTCTTCATTTTCTCATCTCACACCCTACACCGGTGCCACCAGCAACAAAACATTACCGTAACCTTCCAATGTCTAGCTGGAATCACAACACTTTTGAGTTTAGATCAACATCCTGGAAAATTATCCATCATAACCAGCAAGTCATGCTGAAGGCTGGGGTATTACCTCTCACAAGAACAGCTAATATCCTGCTACATACAAGCAGTAAATTCAGGCTGCTGAGGTCAGCAGGAGGCTAACTTGCCATCCACCCACATACGTGGTAACAAACTATAACTTTCTGTGGCAATTACAGGAAGGTTGCTTGGCTTTTTCTGAAACTAAGGGAAAGCATGCCCGCATGTTTTCTTGCTTTCATGTGGGGGTTGTGATAAGTTGTGCAATGAGGTTCTGGTATGGCTACAGTGACTGATGAATTTGAAGCTACTAGTAGAATTCAGATTTTCAACTGATAGAGCTACATGTTCAAATTACCTTTTCACTCAAATAGTAAATATTCCTCAGACAGTATACATATAGTAAATATAATTCCTCAGACAGTGATGATTTGATGTCAAAAATGAAATCTGTGATTTGATCTAACCTGGACTTCACTTTGATTTCTTCCAGAAAGTCAAATATGTATTAGTATGTTCTAGCTGCAGCAAATTGCTTAGCACTAAGTAATACGATATGAGCATGAGTCTTAGCCAACAAACTGGTTGCTCTGCATAGAAAATGGCATTGGTATTGCATTCATCTTCCCGTTAAGGATCTGAGTTTCAGATTTCATTTCAAGCTACACATTTTCTGCAGTAATCCAAGCTGAATGGCTGAATTCAAATCTTTTGCTTTTGAAACAACTCATACATAGCGATTGCTGAAGCAGTATCATCATCTCCAACATTCAACTTAGCCTTCCAGATCCTGATGCAGGTCTTCTGATACTACTGAAAAGCTTTTTTCTTTTACTTCAGTAGGCTTTGGATCTTGCTTAGTTGTTAGATTTTGATAGCTTACTACTAGGATTTACTGTCAGTACCAAACACAATTACTGCTTTCAACTTCAGTGGAAGCTTCATTTTACAAGAACATTTGTCTTTGATATTTTGTGTTTTAGGGAGCATGAACTTACTTGAACATACAATGTCGTATTCCATCACATGAGAAAATGTTCCTATGTGTGAGGGTGAATCAACTCATATGTGTGTGTTACTCACCAAGGAGCTGTACAGTCAGCTGTACAGTGCAGTACAGTCAGTTCTTTGCATTCAGAAAGAAACCAGTAATAAGTTTAAAGCAGATCATCCTCCTCTCATTTGTTCCTATAAAGAAAGCAGAAGCATTCATGTATTAGGGAGAATTAACACTAAAAAGAAGCAGCTATCATGTCTGTAGGAACATGAAATATTTTTCTCAGATGTGTCTTTTCTAGAAATGAAATGATTTGTGCTTGCTCTAAGAAAGTTATGCAGATATCAGTACCTTTTAGTAATACTTCTAATCTGTTCCTTACACTTTATTCTACATTTACAAGCAGTGTCAGAGTCTGACTTTGGTTCTTCATACATAGTAACATAGGTGCATTGCTTTTTACTTGTTTACCTTTTTGTTCCTTTAACTCAACTGAACCAAGTATTAACCTAATAGATGCATTCTTTATAAGTCTTCTGACTCTTTTAATTCATGGTTCTCTGCCAGTCCTTCAAAGCTTAATTTTTATTTGTTTTCTAGTCTTTCTCCATTATAAATTGGTAATTTATCTGGGATTATTGGTAATTTATCAGGGATTTATCTGAGTAAGGATTGTAGGTTAGTTGGTTGAGATCTTGACAAAGATGTTTTCACTGTTTCCAGGCCAAACTTTTCCCTTTGGACTTACTAAAACTTTGCTTCTAGAGTTGACTGAAAGTTTCAGCCTTTGTTGCTTTGCACATTACTGTTGTTGAGGTTCTGTTTTCTAAACAAACCTGAGAAGTTTTGAATTATGAGGAACACTGAAGTGGCTGTACTTTCGTTGGTTCCCATCAGCTCGTTCAGAAAGTCTTCCTTTTTCCTCCCTGGTCAGTGGAGTAGTAAGAGGAATACACAGTGACCAGATGCAATATTCTGATGATCATTTACAGTACCACTGGTTTTCAATGTCTTGGCATTTGTATCTTCTGCCTGAATGCGGCTATGCCAAGAAAAAAAAAGCCACAGATTTATATAACATATTTTCTCCTTCAAAGGCAAGTACCTATGGAATTATATCCTGTATTCATCTAGGATAAAAAAGAAGCCACAAAATGCATCAGATGATGGTTGACCTTTTGTGTATTTTCTTATTTATTTATTACTTAGCAGTTATTGAGGTGAAGTGGTCTTTCTGTAGGCAGTCTTTGCTTTCTTTGATATTTCAGCTATCATTGTCTGTCTGGCTTTGACTTAAACTGTTTATTAACTGAAGGTAGTATCTGACTCAGAGAGTGCCTTCTCTGCTGTGACACTTGTCCTCTAAGGTTGCTACTGAAATGTTGTCTTAGGTTATCAGATAGCTGACAGGACTTGAAGTGAACATGGTGTTCTTCTTAATAAGAAACATACTGTCTTGCCTCTATCTCTTAATAATTTTCAGGGTATCAGCCACATCTTTCTTTAGTTTCCTTTTGTTTATGTTTGTTCATTATAATACAGTCACAAAATATTAAAAAATAATAATTATTATAAAATAATGAACTAGTAGACCCAAATCTGTCTTTGAAAAGGGATATTAAAAGATCAGGAAGTCAATCAACTTAGTTATCAATATATGATTTTGCTGCTTAGTGTCTATAATACAGTTAGCACAAACATCGGAGAAATTACTGTCATTGATTTTAGCCTTCTGAATCATATTTTCCTCACTTTCAACCAGTAAGTTTACAGATAAGGCTGACAGTAAGAGAATGCTAAAAAAGGGGAAAATTTCAGCAATAATGCAACCCAGTGAGTTCCAATCTGTTTGAATAATTTTAACTCTTAATTTTCCTTTCAGTCCCATGGCGTAGACCTTCACAATTGCAATGCTTGTTGACTTCTGTTTTAAGATTCCACAGGTATAGAGTAGCTTCAGACACAGCCATGCCCTGCAGGCACCTGAACTACTCACCCTGTGTGAAACTGCCTGAGAACTGCAGTTTTACACTTTAGGACATTCTAGAAAATAGTTTCACAGTGGCAGCAATAATACTACAAATATTCTCCTTTAACCTTTTAGCATAAAGGGAGGAAATGTAATTGTGTAGAAAGGATATAATTCTGCAGTCAACAATTTGTCTTCTCTTCTACAAAATATCTCCTTCAACAGGATTCAACAGGACTGACTAACTGTAACTATCTACTATTATTCTTTTTAGTGATGCAGCAGTCTGAAAAAGAATTTTTTCTCTCTTAGTGATTTTACTTAAGACTTATAGACCTTTATTTTATAGCAGCTCTTCTAGGCAGAACTCTGTTCTGATGGTGAGAAAAAAATAGCTATGAAAAATAAACAATACGCTATCTAAGCAAGATACCAGCATCTCTTATTGCAGCTATTACTGCTAGGTGGAAAGTATACACAAGCACTCATTAGAGGAATCTGGTGTCACAATTGTTGTAATTTCTTTTTTTTTTTTTTTGTGGAAGATGCTCTTTGCAAATCTGTACTTCTTCAAGAACAAAGTTATTTTCCTAATAATATTGGAGTGGAAATAAATTGCAAAGCAAGTTCATTATTTTTATTTTTTACCAGGACATGCAGGAACAGGACAAGAGGCAACAGTTTTCTATTTCAATAGGGTAGATTTGGAAAAGTTAGAATGAAAAAAAAGATAGAAACTTTTCACAGTGAGAGTGGTGAGACTCTGGAATCGGTTACCTCATCAGTGGAGGTGTTGAAACTCTCGCTATACTGGATTTTGAGCCACTGTGCAGTGGGATGTATTTTCAAAGTTATTCGAATACAGCAATGCTAACCTAAATATAGAATTCCCACATGTGATAAAAGCTGTCTTAACAAAGGAATCTGCATGAAACACACACTTCAATTTATTTTTTTAAAAAATAGGATGTGAACATTTTATCTACTGCTCACAGCTTTGAAATGCATTCTTTCATTTTCCCTAGTGCTGCTTTTTAAAACCTCTATCAGTTTGCAGATATGCCTAAAATGTTAAAAGTTAATGCTCAACAAAGTTGCTTGGAAGACTTCTAGACTTTGCACACACACATTTTGAATGGAATCTCTGGAGCTGAGTGGAAATAATTTTAGAAACACATCTTAAAGGAAAAAGACAAAGATTTGAATTTGTATATTCATGAGTCCAGATTCTCCATGTAGTTTTACAAGCAAAGAAAATGGCAGTTGACTTGCTCTTAATTTTTGGAGATTTACATTATAGTTAACGGAATGTTCATGGGAGACATTCTCCAAGTTTGCACTGAGTAATGACTGCTTTGATGCTGAATTGTTTTTACTTCATCTACCCTGGTTATGGTTAAATGCACTAAGCTGCTTGCCTTTGTGGAACATCTTAGGGCATTAAAGTTAAGTCCTGGTGTATCCATTGTACCACTCAGAGTAGAGGACATTTAAAGATAGCCTACTGCCATCTCACTTCTTTTCAGTGAACTTATTGAAAGGTGGGAATAACTGTAGAGTGATCTTTTATGGTAAATGTCAATCCTGCTCTCTATAAAGTTCAAGCCTTGATAAATGTCATTTAATCTCAGCTGAGTCACAGCAGTATTTATGGTTTAGTTGGTTATGTCTCAGAAAAAAAAAAAAAAAAAGTTGAATGTTATTGTGGGAATTTCTGTAATCACAGTGCTCAGATTTAGAAGAATACAAACCTGATGGGCCTGACATGGCACGTTCTATCACTGACTATAATGTCCCTGCTATATATATGATATTCAAGAAGTACATCATCTACTATGCAGACATTAGGTGGCTGTAACAATTCAGAGACTTTCATTTGAGAAGGCAGAAGAACATAACATACAGGGAGTCAGCACAAATTCAGTTCTTGCAATAGAAGATGGTTCAGATGCAAAAACTGCTAAGCTTAATCTGGTTCTGGTTCATAGCTAGCCAATTGGATGTGGGCACATTTAAGTGAACTTCAGCGGATTCTACTTCCATATCATGTTGTTCTTTTAACCTTTACCCTTAACCCTCAAGTTTCTTCTATTAAGGTATTATCTTTCTGCTGAAATTTGCACTTCTTATGTTGAAAATAATGTCATTGCACTTCATAAAAACAAAATTATACTAAAGAAAAATGAATAATCCACAGTGTCGCTTTCCAGTACACAACATAAAGAAATCCTGATCCAGAGTCATCTCTAGTGTTTAATTATTTGTCACTCGGATCCTGTTTTTATCTTCTCTGCTAAATGAGTTCCTGCAAGACAGCCACAGGAAGTGGTGAACCACCTCCGCGGAAGACTTTGTATTTGGTTTTAAGAGTGCTTTTCTACAAGCTTGCTGTTGTTGCTTCAGCAAAAACTGCTAATATTTTACCCCTTTTTCAAGTGGAAGTAAATCTTCAAGTGGCAAAAAAAATTAGAGAGATTGCTGCTATCCAAATTATGCATTAGATTAGATAGAATTTCCATTAAAAATGAATAATTTTATATACTTCAATATATACTTTATATGCAAGTATATAAAATAATACACTCATGTATTATTTCTGCACGAAAATTGGTGAGAAATCTGTTTCCTGTTAAAGTGTATAACTAGGTGAAAGTTTCTCTGCTTCTGCATTGTGGAAGCATTCATTGAACTGTGCCATGACTTTTCCTGGTGTATAATCCACACTTTTATTATTGAGCATTTAATTGAATTTGAGGGAACAGCCTGCTCTCAGACCTTGGCTGATCTCAGCCTAATATGCTGAGACCTTCATGTACCAAAATGGGTTGCTTGTCTTCTTAATTCAGAAAAACTGTTACTTGACAAGGAAGTGGTATTACTAAGTTTTGGTTTCTCACTACTACTCTTTCAGTGCAAAACACACTTTGCAGGTTCGGGTGTGTGGAAAGTATTCAAAAACTTGGATCGTAATTTCTGAATTGCTTTGGTCGCATTATACATTTCCTATGTGCAAAATTCCCCCAAACCTCAAACCACAGAGTGATTCAATTCTAGTCACAAGTTGAATGAGCAGCTCAGAAACTCTAAAAAATGTTGAAATCAATGAGTTCAGAAGCGTTGGTTTTCCTGTGTGATGAGACAGTCCTTTTTTGAAGCCAAACTCACTGTTCATTCTTGTTGTGAGAAATGTCTCTGAACTGAAATTGCCCTAAAAGATACAAATGCTTTTTAATAGTCAATCAGGACCCAACTATTTAAAGATACAGTTAATATTATGAAAATACAAAAAGCTTACAGCTTAGGGAACAACTGTCAGCTAGAAAGAGTCTTACAGCATCCTTCTCCCACAAACTGAGGCTTATTCCACTGGATTGGCTCTGTCTGACTTTACCTTGACTCTCAGATAAATCAGGAGGAAAAACAAACAGAAGTATCTGATCACAATGTTTTCCTTTTTTTTTCTTCACTGGCTTTGAAATCATCAGTGAAAATTTTCAAAATGTTAATAGGATTTCATGGTGTGTGCTACAAATTTTGAAACTTCTTACCTAGTAACCAATTCACACAGAATGCTTTGAATTAACAGTACCTCATGGTATGCCCGAATCATGTGCATAGACAAGCTTACATTTAGACAAGCTTAATTAGACTCTGGGCCTTCCAAAATATGTCTGTAGATTAATGAATAAGCTTCTGTCTGGGTAGGCATCACCTTACTGCAGTGCAACAACGTTTGCTCATTCATACTAATATGGTGTTCTGGACACTAGTAGAAGAATTACAGACAGTACCCATGAAACAGTACATTCTGTTTCACTTTAATTGGTCGGTCTGGGGTGCAGTTAAATAGAAAGGCTGCATATACAAAGGCTGCTCCAAAAATAATGCCTTCTGCTTTATGATGTTGGCTTGTGATGTGAGAGGTGGATGGTGGTTGTATGGCAGTAGGGGATGAACCTTCCCACCAGTATTCTGTTACAATTTGTTGCCACGCAACAGATGACAGCAGAGGGGCAGTCTGACAAAATAACACCAGACCTGGAAGCACAGATGAAGCAAAGGCATGTCACTGAAATCCTCCACATGGAAAAAGTTTCACTCATTGACATTCATTGACTCTTGCTGAACATTGAGGGAGATAAGTGTTTCAGTAGTGGTGACAGCAACGTGAAAGACAAGGCACGTTCCAATCAGCTATTACAGCATGAAAGAAAAGAGCATCTTAATCAGTTCATCCACACAGATTGGTGGGTTATGATCAGGGAATCATGTACAGAGCTGAATTTTGGCTTCAGTGCATTGAAAACAGTGACATAACTGGAATAGCACAAAATTTGCTCAAGATGGGTCCCATGAATGCTCACAAATGAACAGAAAGAATGCTGCATGTAAGTTTGTCAGGACCTGCTTAGCCAAAACGAAGCTGAAGGTGACAGTTTCCTGGATCATATCATTACCAGTGATGAGATGTGATGAGATGTGATGACACCACAATGAGCTGAAGTAGAAGCAGTAGTCCATGGAGTGGTGACTGAATTCCCCATTGAAGAAAATGTTCAGGACACGGCCCTCAGTGGTTATAATGATGTGCAGTGTCTTTTGGGATAGGAAAGGGTGATCCTTCTGTATTTTCTGCAACTCAGACAAAACATCTACTCTGACCACTGTACCATGATGACAACTGAGCTGAAGTCTTGAACATACAGAGTCAGGCCAGAGAAGAAGATAACCTTCCTCTGGCAATATTAATGAGAACACTGTACAGCACATTGCTAATACAGATTGAGCTGTCTTACTATACCAATACTGTAGCTTGGATTTGGCACTTTCTGACTTCCATTTGCTTGGTCCAATGAAAGATGGATTTTATGGGCAATAGATTTCTATCAACAATGCTGCTGTAGCATCTGTGAAACAGTGGGTCACCTCCGATAGTGCAGATTCTTACAAGCATGGCATACCAGCTCTTGTCCACTGCAGTTGAAAATGCACAGCTAATGGTGATACCTGTGTTGTTTTGTTGCTGAGAATTTGCTCTATCAAACAGAGATTTATGCTACTTGTATCTGCTGTGGTTTCCAAGGAAATAAATAGGAGGCATTACTTTCAGAGCTACCTTCATTCCTTTTTTAGTAACACCACCATTTAATTCTTCTAGTATTCAAAATCTGTCACAGAAAGAAAGCCAACACAGTAAGGATTCATTCTTTCAAAAATTATGTGTTTTCTACTTTTGCAAGAACAAATTTATATCACTAAACCTTGCTGCAGCTAAGCAAGGTGTATGGGATGTATCTCTCCAGCAAAATAATGACTTCCTAGATTCAAGAATCTAATCTCGTTATAATGGCACATGAACAGTAGTGTCTTAAATTTTATTTCATTCATCTTCTGCAGATGATTTAATTCCATCTGTCCTTGCTGGGCAGATTTGTTCTTTCAGAAAGCCTGGGTGTTCTGAAATTTAAAAAACAAAACAAAACAAAACAAAAACAAAACAAAAAAAAACTAAAAAAGGGAGTACAAACTGGCAGAATCAGATCTAATCCATGGATTTAAATGTCTGCTCTGCACTGGTGAGGCCTGATCTGGAGTACTGCATCCAGAGGTGGAGTCCTCAGTACGGGACAGTTAACACTGACAAATAATCAGAATTTATTATCCAGCATTATCTAAATGGAAAATCAAAGCAGAATACAAAAAATGTTTTGGGAGCTAGTTGCTACATGGCGTTTGCTGTACTGCTCATGCTATCCAATGGCTTGCACTTAATGGTAGAACAAAGTGAAATTGTGTGTTACTTCTAAGTACTCTGTAGCCCCAAAGAAGAAATGGAAGAAGAATAGCAACTGCCTTTTTTAAACTCAGCATGTTAACAATTATGGAATAAATGTAGGCTTTTATGGCACTTGATGTTAAACTGTGGTATACAGCTAGATAAACGTGACCCACGCAAAAGACACTAGGATTTATTCATGATCTTCTCTATCATTTCTTTTCACCTCCAGAATTAGCAGGAGAATTCTTTATTTGTACAGCAGCACATTTTGGAAAAAAAAAAAATTATACTATTTTTCTTCTACTACAGTTTAAGTACAAAATACATTCAGAAAGGCTGGAAAGATTCCAACCCAATATTTAAATAATATATTAATTCACTACCTTTATAAATGTCAAAAGGAAGAACCTGTTAGATTAACCAGTTATATTCCTTGCTTAGCACCACTGCTACAAGTCTCACAATGAGAGACATATGAATCTGACAAATGTAAAGCCTTACGTTTTGGAGATGCGAGAAATAAGCAAAAAATAGCAAAGTAAATAATAAATTCTTTGAAGGGTATTGCTGAGATAATTATATGGGTGCTGTGGGATCACTGGTGGCACCAATCCTGAATACACTCTAGACTACGTTCTGAAACAAAGGCTAATCTCACTGACATCTTCCAGTGGACACTAAGGTCTACCACGGTGTTCAGATTAGCCTGATTAGCTTTTGGCAGTCCCAGGTCATCTACTGATTTAAAAAATGATTTTCTTGAACCTAAACCATAGTCATCATTGTAAGGCTAGTGTACCTGCCAGTTTTGTCACAGCTCTTATCAGTTCTCTGTTGCACTCACCTAATTTTAGCTGTTCAATCCTGTCTAAATGATCCTTGGGCAATTAACTTTGATTCTGATTAGTAAGCACTAACATTGCTGTGTTTTGTTTTGTGTTGTTTTGTTTCTGCAGAGCCCAGCTTTGCCCCATGAGACAGCAGAACAGTCCAGCTGCTCCAACAGGGACTGCCGCTGCCAGTGCTGAGCTGTGAGCTCTGGGAGAGCAGAATTAAGGGAGGGAATACTTCTGTGTCACAGCAGCTGGGAAAGAGGGGTGAGAAATCACTACAAAGGACTAAAGGAGGAAACGACCTCATGAATACACTGGAACAGGAACAGGGAAGCAGGTTTGTGGACTGAATGTGGACAAGTGTGGAAACTCCAGGGATATCTTCTGGCAAATCTGTGTAAGGTTTTGGAAAGAAAGAATGGAGGTTTTTACTTAATGGTTTGACAAGAAGCCTAAACATGGTCAAAGGAGTAATTCTTAAAACAAATGTTACTGACTTTGGAAGGCAATGCTCAGGCTTATCAATCTGTACACATCTGGTGCAAAGGTGATTTGTGTTTAGCTGCCAAGATACAAGAAACAATGATATTCCACTTTGAATCAGTTAATTTCCCATCGGTCCTCATTTGATGTGCTGTAGTTTATGCTGCAGAGCAGTCTTTAAGCACAAACTGGGTTTAATTCATATTAAATTAAACCAAGCATACTTCAAGAGATACTTGATGTGTTATACTCATTATGACTGTTATGTTCAGGCCTCCCTTCCCCACCAGGTGTGTACAACGCCAACAAAAGCTCCCCCACTCTAGCTTTGTTGTTGATATTGTGCTCCTACTGGGACATGCTCTAATATAGATTTGTGACAATGTTAGTTTACCAGAAAAAATGCTGCCTGTCCTAAAATGAAATTCCATTAGACAAGAAATAGAATTTTTACCTTCTGACTCAGAATTTCACTTAATTTATGATGAAGTAGCTTTTTACAGAAGTAAGCTTGTTTTAGTTCAAGATGAGTGAGTATTTGTTCAATCTGGTGTTGACTACATGTCTTGCAATATATTTTAAGAATTCCCATTTTGCTATATAATAACAAAAGTTGAATTTTTATTAGAAAAAAAAACACATAGGATATCTGAAGTTCTAGTCATCCTTTCCATAGAAGCTGTAGCTACCATCTGGAACAAAGTTATTCAGAAACACATATTTATTTGTTCCTCTAATGGATAGAATATAGATGGAATTGAAAACGTGTTTTAAAAGTATATTGTTTATCCTGTGGCTACAATATGTGATCTCTTGTTTCTCTTTTCTTCCTTTAGGCATTAAACACATGAATTTAAATACCTGAACCCAGTGCATTCTAGATTTGGTCTAACCTTGGCTGAAATACCTTCATGGTTCTCACGTGGATTTATCTGTGCTTCCAGATGAGAAAGACTGAAGCTTGTAAAAGAAATATCTGCTAATACTTTGCCACAATTTTTGGGCCTTCTGATGACAAATGCAAAGGAAGTAGTCTGTCTCCCAGAGATGCTACATTTGCTTTTATTTTGAGTCCAACTTTCCTTCAGAGGTCTTTGATCATCTCCACTGATCACTCCACTTGATGGGCTGAGTACCTGGGTGCTACATCTGGACATACGTCTAATGGAACAGAGAGTGAGAAGACCAAATCACAAATTCAGAGGTCCTGTGGCTCTCACAGTTCAGCATGTTCTTACAGCAGCCTAATTCTGGGTGAAACCACTATGTCAACAACACACATTCTTGCCAAAAATTCACACTGTAGTGTAGGTTGGCCTGAGGAACTACTGACACAGAAGACCTCGCTGGTAATTAGAGAGCTGACTAGAAATTTCTGGAAGAATATTTATTTCTTATTGGAAAAACAGTCACTGCATCAAAATCAGTTGACATTAACAAAGCTTCAACTGTGACTCACATAGACTCATGTTGGCATAGCTTCTCATTAGTGTTTTCCATAGCTTACTGTAGACTGAAAACAGAGGACTGTTTTCAAAAAACATCTGTGATAGGCGGAAGAAATTGGAGGAGATCCCTCAGTAAGGCCTTCAGGTGAGCCAGTGCATCAAGCAGAGCATTACAGAAGATGCATAGAGAAGAACCAACCAACAGGAGATCCCTGAGCTGGGCAGATCTGCCACTGACTTGATTGGATTCTTCAAGGTTTCCAAGGCACTGAGCTCATTTTTCAGCGTTGTTTATTCATTAATTGGAACTACCTGTATTGGAGTGCACTGTCGACAATCCTTACAAACTTGGTAGGTTTAAGAACTGAACCTTAAGGACATTATTTAATGATGTATGAAATTCAGGAGTATAGTTTATGCAGCTGCAAATTCCTCTGACAGAATAAGTTGTCCTATGGCTTAAAAACTGCTAGGATGTGTAAAAACAAGCACCATTTTGATTCATTGTATTTGTCACCTCACATCGGATTTGCTGCAGCATGTCTTAGCATTAGCCTGAAAAAAAGACCCTATGACTCACTGTGATGCAATGCAGTGGGAAAGAAAAAAACACTCTTTTGAAGGCACAGTCTACTCTCAGTACAAATGACAAACAACTGATCTGGATTTTTGCAACTAATAAACCAGTTATTTTACATTAAAAAAAAAAAAAAGGGTTATTCCACCATTTGTCACAATCAGTAGGCAAGAGAAACTGGTGTTTATGTGTACTGGGCTTCTAAAGCAAGGTTTTGGTACTGGGGCCTGCAGAGGTGACCTCTATGAGCAGAGACCCCATGCTGGAGCAGGGACAGAGTGGCCATGATGAAGATGAAGCCTTACCAGTAGAGAGCAGACCCTGTTCCCTGGTCCCCTGTGCTGCTCGGGTGAAGTAGGTAAGAGATGGTGGGTGGGAGGAGGATGGTTTTATCTTGCCTTTAGTTCTCACTGCCCCAGTCTGTTAGCAGCAGGCAATACATTTTTTTTCCTATCTTCTACCCCTGTTCTGTTGAAGAGAGAGAGAGGGCATAGTGAGGCCAAGCTGCCTGTTGGTGTTAAACCAACACAGTACGTTCTAGCCACTGTTGCCTCTTTGAGTCAGCAGTTTTCTATCATTATAGGACACCCACCTTTATCATTTGTCTTCACTGTAACAGAAAGGACTGTAATTGCTCAATGAAACTCATTGTCAGGAGGAGAATGGTTTTGTCTAGTTTATTTCTAGATGCTGTCCTTCACTGAAAATGCTTATTCTTTCTTTTCCCACTCCTGTGTGCGTGTGTCTTCTCATGTAATTTTCATTAGTGTTAGTAATTAGCACAAATCCTCCAGGACTTAAATTCCCTATGTTACAGTCTTTCATACTGTTGGTATTTATTTTCTGTCCACTTTCTGTTAGTTCTGTTCTTCTCTCCACCCATCTTAGATTTCCTTACTCCTCTCAGTATTTATTTTTGTTCCATCTGTAAAGAACAATGCCAATTTGAAAGTAGAATGAGTTGTTTCCTATTTAGATTTTTTTTCTTGAGTTTTCTCAAAAAGATTTCTATCCTAACTTTAATGTCAGCTCTCTCCATCAGTGCAGCCCCATTCACTTCATTGTGTGTACTAGAAGCCTAAGATGCTGAAGCAATCGTACAGTTCTCAATTGTTCTCAATCTGATCTTTTATTCTACTCTCCTTCAGTCTATGCAAGCTCAAAGAGAAACATAATATAATGTACAGCCATTTCAAGAATACATGGGTAACATCTGAAAATATCTTGAAAATAAAAATTGTGATGAGATACAAGTTATGGCATAGGTAGGGAAGGACAGCTGAGGTTTGTTCAGAATAACCCCCAGAGTGGAACTTAGAAATCAACATTTAGAGCAGTGTCTTGGAAAGGATGAAGAACAATAATTGCAATGTCTATCCAAGACTTTTCTTACAGCACAGTAAATTCTATGGATGAAGAACCTGTGTGACACCAGACACTGGCAAAGAGAATGATCTTATTTAATGACTTCATTACTGTTCTAGAAAGAGGAATAAGAAATGCAATGAGGAAACATACAGAGTTTCCTGATTCAGGAGATGTGAGCTTTTTAGCTAGAAAGGAAAATAAAAAAAAAAAGGAAATGTCACCTAGAAGGAGAATGAACCTTGAAACAAAACAAAACAAAACAAAATAAAACAAGCAACAACAAAAATAAGCATAGGAGAAGAAGGTGAGACACATTACTTCAAGTAGCAGGCATCAAAGAAGACATGAGTATTCAGAAAAAAATAAATATTCCCAAGCATATTTCTTACTACTTATAACCACAGGCATCTGGCATGGCATCTCATAGGCAGAGAGCAATATGTTTGGCTGCTTCTGTTGTATGGTCCTCCAGCATCTGGCTGTCTGCCATTTGGGGATTTCCAGAAGACAGACACCAGGGCTGGTGGGATTACATGCGTATCATCTTACTTGAAAGTTTTCCTGAACCTTTCTTCCATGGCTTTATCTAATCACGGAACCATTTTTGGACAGCTGGTGTTTAGAACATTCAGAGTTCTATGGCAAAAAAAAAAAAAAAAAAAAGGTGTACTGGGGGAAAAAACTTCCCTTTTATTCTTTAGCCTTCTTGATCATGTCTGGAACCTTCTGCTCAGTTATGCTTACTACTTTATTAGAAATAAACAATAAAAGTTGTGGACTTCCAGAAAAACAGACAAATAACCAGAAAATAAAACACAGTAAAGCGATCCAATTATTATAAAGACAAATTCATGAGTTAAAAGATAAGCTAGCAAAGCTGGCAAACTATTGAGAAACACAAAGTTAGAAACAGTTAATATAGTCAGTATATAATAGCTGATAAATGAAGCTGGAGTTGTCTGAAATTAAGAATTCAGTCTTTTGCACAGAGGTATACAGAGAGTTAATGGATGAAAATTAGAAAGAAAGGGAAGTCTAACTGGTAATATCTCTTTTAGCTATAGAAGTGACATCAATCCTTGTATTTAGGGCTCAGAACACCAGAAAGAACAACATCCCTTTCCTGATTCTCTAATCAACAGACCTGACCGGAGAGGTGATGGTCTTACTATTTGCAGGTGTTTCATTCTTTGCATTCCTTATCATGTGGTAAGCATCCTATGTATATCCACTATCTACATCTGTGGATTTATCTCATCTAACTCTTTTTAGCTCATCTGAGATGACACCTTCTTTGTCTGCCATACAAACTCGAGTCCATTTCCTCCAATGAGTTCTGTTTTGTATTCGCAGATAAAAATCTTGTGGTAGAATTCACCCTTACTCTTGGGTTCACTTTGCTCAAATATGTTTCGTTATGTGCAGGAAGAGTCTGCAAAGAAGATGTATATACATTTTGAGAGTGTAAAGCAGTTATTTATCAGCAGATGAATGAAGAAGAGATCTAGGATTTTATGGGCTGCAAGACAAAGCGCAGATGTACTCACCAACCTGATAAAATCCTTGAACAGAGATAGGGATAAATGTGTGATGTTGTGTTCACTTTCTAGCAGTGAAAAAAAAAAAATATATATATATATATATATAAACTGATATAAAGCATCCAGTTTTATTGCGATACTTGTCATCTAGAAGAAAGCTTTGCAATATTTTGTACAAGCAGAGTGGCAGGAACAAGCTGAGGTTCATCAGATCCCATCCATCTGGGTGTGAGTTCTTCCTCTGGCCATGAGTGACCTCACAGGTACTTTTCATTTTTGTTTTAAAAGGAAATGCTTACAGTGCAAGTAGCCAATTTTGCACTGGTTAATTACTGCTGCAAATGCCCTTTCATTTGATTCAGAAATCGACATGTATTATTTTTACAGAATATCATGTCAGAAATAATGCTTAAAGGTGACCTTTGCATCTGAGTGAAAGAAATCTGACAAGAAAGAAAGAAAGCACCCAGCTGTTGATGAATACAATAGGCTTCAGGATTATCAGCTTTACCTCACTCACGGCAGGATCATACACTATCCTGAGGAGCAGTGTTGCTCTATGGCCAGTTATCAGGCTAGCTTTGGCTCAGTTGTTTTTCACCTTCTCTTACTCTCAGAACTCTTTTTCACCGATTTTAGTTCTACAGCCCATGTCTTTCTGGGACTGAAGTGCAATAATTCATTGAATTCTTCTCCTTTAGCCTGGGTGACTAATCCTCAATCCTTGTCTGCCTTGCAACCCTTTAAAATATTTCTTTGTTGTTAATAGTATTGTTGGGCAGCCAGAAACAGCTGAACTGAAAAAAACAAAGTGCCAGTACCAGCAGCTGCAACAGTAAAAGGAGCAAACCCACCACAAATAACTCCTCTTTCACTGTGTAATCCATTTCACGTAATAGCATAATGTCTCATTGACAGCATTTAAACAGCTCATAAATAAACATTGTTCCTATGCCTACCATTCAGGTAACTGGAGAGGTAACTTCTGTGCTGGGCTGTAAAATGAACCATTTGTTCTTCATCTGTCCAAGTTTGACCTAGTAAAACATGTCTGCTGTAGAAGCTCATGACGGGTGAACAGACAGCAAGGTGGACTGAAAACTGACTGAATGTCATAACCAGTCTGCACAGGTCAGTGTTGTGCATCTAGCTGGAAGTGAGCAGATAGTGGTATAACACAGGGGTTACTGGGTCCAATCCTGTTCTATGTAAGTGAACTGGACAATGGCAGAGTGCACCTGCAGTAAATTCACAAATGACACATAGGGCTGACTCACCAGAGGGCCATGCTGCCATCCAAAGGGACCAGAACAGGTGGGAGGCTGTATCCAACAAGGAACCTCATGCAGTACAAAAAGGAGAAGTGCTGAGACAAGAAACAACCCTGGACAGCAGGACACGCTGGGGGCACACAGCTGGAAGAAGTTCTGCAGCTTTGTAAGGCCTTTTTGAGGTGCTGATGGAAATAGTAAGTTGATCGTGAGCCCAAATTTGTTCTCACTGCTGAGAGGCTTCACGGAATCATAGAATCATAGGGGTTGGAAGGGACCTCAAGAGATCATCAAGTCCAAACCCCCTGCCAAAGCAGGTTCCCTTCCCCAGGCTTATCAGTGTTCTGGGCTCCACTAGGCAAAGGATCACCAGCAGACCAAGGGAGGTGGTCCATCCCCTCTGCTCAGCATTGTTGAGGTCATACGTAGAGTGCTGGGACCAGTTCTGTCCCCCTGGAGAAGAAAGACATGTATGTGCTGTATGGAGTTCCACAGAAGGCCACCAAGATGCTGCAGGGCCTGGAGCAGCTCTGCTGTTGGAAGAGGAAGAGAGAGCTGGGACTGCTCAGCCTGGAGAAGAGGCTCAGGGAAATCTCATCTGTGTCCACAGATCCCAGAAGGAAGGGTGCAGAAAGGATGGAGCCAAGCTCTTTTCAGTGATGCCCAGTGCCAGGGCAAGAGGCAGTGACCATCAGGCAGCATTTCTGTGCTTTCTACATGATAAAGCACTGGCACAAGGACCCAGAGGTTGTGGAGTCTTCTCCTTGGAGATCTCCAAAAGCAGCCTGGATGTGCTCCTGGGCCATGCTGATTGCACGGCTCTGGAGTTCTCTGCCAACCTCTACCATTCTGTGGTTCTGTGAAGGGAATCAGTTGTAAGCTGTGATTAGTTAAATCCCAGATGTTCACTTTTCCTGTGTTTTACCTCTCTGTAGAGTGGTTAGAATACCTCTGAGATATATCATAAGTCTTCAAGAGAACTGTGGTTTTGTTTTTGTTTTTTTTTTAATTACATAAGTGAGAGCCTGAAGTGTGACTTCAGAGCCAAAAAGAAGAATCTCAGCTGGTAAAGATACTAGAAAGGCAATATCAGCAAAGCCTCTAGAATTTTGTACCAATTTGCTTTCACATTTATGAATTATAATTTTCCCAAGCACAATTCCCTTTATGAGAATTCTTTAAAAGATAAGCATCAAGTATTTAATATACCTCCTTTTTTCTGTTCAAAATGTCTTCTGGGAACTTTTGAAATAAACTCAGTAAAAGCAATAGTGGTTAACAAGCTGAATATCTAATTACATTTTCAGCAATACCTTTTTACACTGAACCTCAAAAACAGCAGCATCCTAAAGAGACCACAACTTTAAAAACAAAATGCCAAAGGCCATTTTTAACTCTCGTTTGTAATTAACATTAAATTAGAAATCACTGTGGGTCATGCCACCTCTGCTTAAATTTCTTGGGGCCAAGTCTCACGCATATAATATGGAATAGTTTCAGCAATGTTTTGTTCCATGATAGTCCACTAGGGAGCACTCACAGGCTTCGGGATATTTATAAATTTACTGTGAGATTAATGAATAACGAAGAAAGGGTTTTACTCTCTTCCCCAAAGTTTGTACTGAAAGAAAAATAAAAAATGAAAGCTAATCCAAAAGAAGACAGCAGGACACCGTTCCACTGTTTGAAATCACAGTCTTTAGCTGGATGGAAACTCGTAGTCTCGCATCTTGCATCTCAGCAATGAAGTTCCCTACTTATTTGCTAAAAATAAGTAAGTTCCCAAGTCATTTTGAGCTACAGAGAACATTTTTGGAAGAATGGTAATTGAGGAATTTCTTCCAGTCTGCCAAGATATTATTCAGCTGCATTGAATGTGTTTCAGTACAAGGAAAAATCTGAAAAATGAAAGAAGCTTTTTCACTATTAAACTTTGTCTCCATGTTCAGCCACACCTTTTTATTCAGCAAATGGGGAACTTTATGCTGGGTTTCCATGTTTCAGACCTGAAACTACGAACCTGTGAGACAGTGCAATTGTTTTTATCTGAGAGATTCAGGCAACCTGCATTTTACCTTCAGCTGCAAGAAAACGTTCTCTGGTCTTATGTATGCAGGGAAGTTAAAGAAAAGGACAGGAGAGCAGATGCAGAATGAGCTTATACAGAATAAAAGAAATCTACAGCCATGAGGAGATGTGACATAGAATTTCTTACTGAGCAACTTCTTGGACTTGGATACTTCAGAGAAGTATAGTGTAACACCTACTTAAATCTCACAGAAAGTAAACTACCAAAAGTATTAGTGTTTCCTAAGCTCTTATTTTAAAGGTTCTGCAGGTCTTTGCATAAGGTAAAAAGAAATGGGGAGAAAGAATCTGTCAAAATATTCCATAACATAGAAGAGCAGGCTCAGAAATGAAAAGGAGCTGATAACACCTGAAGCACCATGCACAAAAGCAAGAAAACTGCATTTCAGACAAGGAAGGAAAGCAAACATAAATAAAATATTTACTATTTTTCTGCTTTGTTTGTTTTCCGTTGTTTTAGACTATATAAGGAATCTGGTATTCTTTTTCCTTTTGCAGACTTTTACTTTTGAAAACAAATGTCTGTGAATCTGTGAATCTTTCTTCTTCTCTCTTTTCTCTCTCTTTTTTCTTCTTCTTCATCTTCTTTTTTTTTTTTTTTTACCTATTCCAAGAGCATCTGCTACTGTTTTTAGTTTTTTTCCCCAACATCAATTCAATAATACATTCTGAAAACTTTTTCTATTAAAATGTTCGTATTACTTAGCTGGGTAACTCATGATGACTCAGTATTCTAGAATTATCAGTCCATATTCTTACAGTTCTTATTCCAGAAACCAAGTTTTTATATTACACATGTAAGATCAGGTATCAGATGAGCAGAAGATGCCAGAACATCGACTGTGGCATGATCATGGACTTGTATTCATGCTTGAAAGAGATTAAAAAAAAATAATAGAGAAAGCAGACAAGCCTTAAGTTCAACACAGAATTCTGTATCTTCTACCCCATGATTTTCTCTCTCAGCAGCTCTGTTTGGCTATACTCTTAAGGTGTTTTATTTTTCTCCAAGACTAGCTGAATTCAGTAGATAAAAACTGACTTGAGTATATCAAAAAGCAATTGAATTACTCTCAGTTTCTGAGGGTTTTATAATAACACAGTGAAAGGTACTTCCTTAGGTCTTCTGACATTGCCTTGGCAAGTCTTCTTTGGTTATGATTACAAACTCAGATTTGAACATGCATTCCCCAGACATATGCAGAATAAGAGATTCTAAAGGCTCAAAAAAAAGAGGTCAACAATATGATTCAGTTCAAATTATTTTTTCCTTGACATCATAGATTCATAGATTCATAAATACGTTAGGTTGGAAAGGACCTACAAGATCATCTAGTCCAACCAACCATCCCACCACCATCCCTACCCACCAAGCTACTAAATCAAATCCCTTAGCACCTCATCTAAACGCTTCTTGAACAGCGCTAGGGACGGTGCCTCAACCACCTCCCTAGGCAGGCCATTCCAGTGCTGGACCACTCTTTCAGAGAAATAATTTTTCCTCAAATCTAATCTAAATCTTCCCTGGCACAACTTGTGGCCATTCCCTCTTGTCCTGTCATTAGTTATCTGGGAGAAGAGGCCAACCCCCTCCTCACCACAGCCTCCCTTCAGGAAGTGGTAGAGTGCGATG